>CAJHQP010010625.1:0-17995 GCA_905132765.1 Moricandia arvensis
TTTGGGTGAAAACCCATTTGCTTTAGGATTTAGAATTCATAAACCCACTAGGGGTATGATTTATCTATAGAGTCGGTTAGGGTTTTTGTAGTCTCCTGATAAGGCTTGATATTTACCACTATTTGTGCCATGATATAAGCTCTATTTAAGTTTTCTATTATATGTGTTTTAGAGTATGTCTTAGAGTATTTCGGGTGAAAACCCATTAGCTTTTAGGATTTAGATTTCATAAACCCACGAGGGGATGGTTTTATATTTTCATAAACCCACTAAGGGTTGGTTTTATCATTTCATAAACCCAATAGGGGTTGGATTTTTCTTCAGAGTTGGTTAGGGTTTTTGTAGTTTCCTGATGAGGCATGATATTTACCACTATTGTGCCATGATATAAGCTCTATTTTGGTTCTATTATATGTGTTAGATATGTCTGATTATTTGGGTGAAACCCCATTAGCTTTAGGATTTATATGTTCATAAACCCACTCGGGGTTGTTTATCTATTTCCATAAACCAACTAAGGGTTGGTTTTATATTTTCATAAAACAACTAGCGGTTGGATTTATCTATAGAGTCGGTTAGGGTTTTTGTAGTTTCGTGATAAGGCCTGATATTTACCACTATTGTGCCATTATATAAGTTCTATTTAGGTTCGATTATATGTGTTTAGAGTTTGTCTTAGAGTATTTCGGGTGAAAACCCAATAGTTTTAGGATTTAGATTTCATAAACCCATTAGGGGTTGGTTATATCTTTACCCAAACCAACTAAGTGTTGGTTTTATCTTTTCATAAACCCACTAGGGGTTGGATTTATCTATTGATTCGGTTAGGGTTTTTGTAGTTTTATGATAAGGCCTGATATTTACCACTATTGTGCCATGATATAAGCTCTGTTTAGGTTCTATCATATGTGTTTAGAGTATGTCTTAGAGTATTTCGGGTGAAAACGCATTAGTTTTAGGATTTGGTTTTCATAACCCTCAAGGGGTTGGTTTTATCTTTTCATAAACCAACTAAGGGTTGGTTTTATCTTTCATAAACCCACTAGGGGTTGGTTTTATCTTTTCATAAACCAACTAAGGGTTGGTTTTATCTTTCATTAAACCCACTAGGGGTTGGATTTATCTATAGAGTCGGTTAGGGTTTTTGTAGTTTCCTGATAAGGCCTGATATTTACAACTATTGTGCTATGATATAAGCTCTATATAGGCTCTATTATATGTGTTTAGATATGTCTTAGAGTATTTCGGTGAAAACGCATTAGTTTTAGGATTTAGTTTTCATAAACCCACTAGGGGTTGGTTTTATCTTTTCATAAACCCACTAAGGGTTGGGTTTATCTTTTCAAAAACTCAATAGGGGTTGGATTTATCTATAGAGTCAGTTAGGGTTTTTGTAGTTTCGTGATAAGGCCTGATATTTACCACTATTGTGCATGATATAAACTATATATAGGTTCTACTATATGTGTTTATATTATGTCTTGAGTATTTTGTGTGAAAACCGATTAGCTTTAGGATTTAGATTTCATAAACCAACTAGGGGCTGGTTTTATCTTTTCATAAACCCACTACGGGTTTGTTTTATCTTTTCATAAACCCACTAGGGGTTCGATTTAACTGTAGAGTCGGTCAGGGTTTTTGTAGTTTCGTGATAAGGCCGGATATTTACCACTATTGTGCCATGATATAAGCTCTATTTAGGTTCTATTATATGTGTTTAGATTATGTCTTGAGTATTATGGGTGATAACCCATTAGCTTTAGGATTTAGATTTCATAAAACCACTAGGGGTTGGTTTTATCTTTTCATAAACCCACTAAGGGTTGGTTTAATCTTTTCATAAACCCACTAGGGGTTGAATTTATCTATAGAGTCGGTTAGGGTTTTTGTAGTTTCGTGATAAGGCCTGATATTTTTTACCACTATTGTGCCTTGATATAACCTCTATTTAGGTTCTATTATATGTGTTTAGGGTATGTCTTAGAGTATTTCGGGTGAACACCCATTAGCTTTAGGATCTAGATTTCATAAACCCACTAGGATTGGTTTTATCTATTCATAAACCCACTAAGGTTTGGTTTTATCTTTTCATAAACCCACTAGGGGTTGGATTTATGTATTGAGTCGGTTAGGGTTTTTGTAGTTTCATGATAACGTCTGATATTTACCAATATTGTGCCATGATATAAGCTCTATTTAGGTTCTATTATATGTGTTTAGAGTATGGCTTAGAGTATTTCGGGTGAAAACCCATTAGCTTTAGGATTTAGATTTCATAAACCCACCAGGGGTTGGTTTTATCTTTTCATAAACCAACTAAGGGTTGGTTTTATCTTTCATAAACCCACTAGGGGTTGGTTTTATCTTTTCATAAACCAACTAAGGGTTGGTTTTATCTTTCATAAACCCACTAGGGGTTGGATTTATCTATAGAGTCGGTTAGGGTTTTTGTAGTTTCCTGATAAGGCCTGATATTTACAACTATTGTGCCATGATATAAGCTCTATATAGGCTCTATTATATGTGTTTAGATATGTCTTAGAGTATTTCGGGTGAAAACGCATTAGCACTAGGATTTAGATTTCATAAACCCACTAGGGTTTGGTTTTATCTTTTCATAAACCCACTAAGGGTTGGTTTTATTATTTCATAAACCCACTAGGGGTTTGATTTATCTATAGAGTCGGTTAGAGTTTTTGTAGTTTCGTGATAAGGACTGATATTTACCACTATTGTGCCTTGATATAAGTTCTATTTAGGTTCTATTATATGTGTTTAGAGTATGTCTTAGAGTATTTCGGGTGAAAACCGATTAGCTTTAGGATTTTGATTTCATAAACCAACTAGGGGTTGGTTTTATCTTTTCATAAACCCACTAATGGTTGGTTTAATCTTTTCATAAACCCACTAGGGGTTGGATTTATGTGTTGAGTCGGTTAGGGTTGTTGTAGTTTTTTGATAAGGCTTGATATTTACCACTATTGTGCCATGATATAAGCTCTATTTAGGTTCTAGTATATGTGTTTAGAGTATGTCTTAGAGTATTTCGGGTGAAACACCAGTAGCTTTAGGATTTACATTTCATAAACCTACTAGGGGTTGGTTTTATCTTTTCATAAACCCACTAAAGTTTGGTTTTATTTTTTCATAAAACCACTAGGGGTTGGATTTATCTATAGAGTAGGTTAGGGTTTTTGTAATTTCCTGATAAAGCCTGATATTTACCACTATTGTGCGATGATATAAGCTCTATTTAGGTTCTATTATATGTGTTTAGAGTATGTCTTATATTATTTCAGGTGAAAGCCCATTAGCTTTAAGATTTAGATTTCATAAACCAACTAGGACTTGGTTTTATCTTTTCATAAACCCACTACGGGTTTGTTTTATCTTTTCATAAACCCACTAGGGGTTCGATTTATCTATAGAGTCGGTCAGGTTTTTGTAGCTTCGTGATAAGGTTTGATATTTACAACTATTGTGCCATGATATAAGCTCTATTTAGGTTCTATTATATGTGTTTAGGTTATGTCTTGAGTATTTTGGGTGAAAACCCATTGGCTTTAGGATTTAGATTTCATAAACCCACTAGGGGTTGGTTTTATATTTTCATAAACCCACTAAGGGTTGGTTTTATCATTTCATAAACCCACTAGGGGTTGGATTTATCAATAGAGTCGGTTAGGTTTTTTGTAGTTTTGTGATAAGGCCTGATATATACCACTATTGTGCCATGATATAAGCTCTATTTAGGTTCTATTATATGTGTTTAGAGAATTTCCTAGAATATTTCGGCTGAAAACACATTAGCTTTAGGATTTAGATTTCATAAACCCACTTGGGGTTCGTTTTATCTTTTCATCAACCCACTAAGGGTTGGTTTTATCTTTTCATAAACCCATTAAGGTTTGGTTTTATCTTTTCATAAACCCAATAGAGGTTGGATTTATCTATAGAGTCGGTTAGAGTTTTTGTAGTTTCATGATAAGGACTGATATTTACCACTATTGTGCCTTGATATAAGTTCTATTTAGGTTATATTATATGTGTTTAGAGTATGTCTTAGAGTATTTCGGGTGAAAACCCATTAGCTTTAGGATTTTGATTTCATAAACCAACTAGGGGTTGGTTTTATCTTTTCATAAACCCACTACTGGTTGGTTTAATCTTTTCATAAACCCAGTAGGGGTTGGATTTATATGTTGAGTCGGTTAGCGTTGTTGTAGTTTTTTGATAAGGCTTGATATTTACCACTATTGTGCCATGATATAAGCTCTACTTAGGTTCTAGTATATGTGTTTAGAGTATGTCTTAGAGTATTTCGGGTGAAACACCAGTAGCTTTAGGATTTAGATTTCATAAACCCACTAGGGGTTGGTTTTATCTTTTCATAAACCCACTAAAGTTTGGTTTTATTTTTTCATAAACCCACTAGGGGTTGGATTTATCTATAGAGTCGGTTAGGGTTTTTGTAATTTCCTGATAAAGCCTGATATTTACCACTATTGTGCGATGATATAAGCTCTATTTAGGTTCTATTATATGTGTTTAGAGTATGTCTTATATTATTTCAGGTGAAAACCCATTAGCTTTAAGATTTAGATTTCGTAAACCAACTAGGACTTGGTTTTATCTTTTCATAAACCCATTAAGGGTTTGTTTTATCTTTTCATAAACCCACTAGGGGTTCGATTTATCTATAGAGTCGGTCAGGTTTTGTAGTTTCGTGATAAGGTTTGATATTTACAACTATTGTGCCATGATATAAGCTCTATTTAGGTTCTATTATATGTGTTTAGGTTATGTCTTGAGTATTTTGGGTGAAAAACCATTAGCTTTAGGATTTAGATTTCATAAACCCACTAGGGGTTGGTTTTATATTTTCATAAACCCACTAAGGGTTGGTTTTATCATTTCATAAACCCACTAGGGGTTGGATTTATTAATAGAGTCGGTTAGGTTTTTTGTAGTTTCGTGATAAGGCCTGATATATACCACTATTGTGCCATGATATAAGCTCTATTTAGGTTCTATTATATGTGTTTAGAGAATTTCCTAGAATATTTCGGCTGAAAACACATTAGCTTTAGGATTTAGATTTCATAAACCCACTTGGGGTTGGTTTTATCTTTTCATCAACCCACTAAGGGTTGGTTTTATCTTTTCATAAACCCATTAGGGGTTGGATTTATCTATAGAGTCGGTTAGAGTTTTTGTAGTTTTGTGATAAGGAGTGATATTTACCACTATTGTGCCATGATATAAGTTTTATTTAGTTTCTAGTATATGTGTTTAAAGTATGTCTTAGAGTATTTCGGGTGAAACCCCAGTAGCTTTAGGATTTAGATTTAATAAACCCACTAGGGGTTGGTTTTATCTTTTCATAAACCCACTTAGGGTTGGGTTTATCTTTTCATAAACCCACTAGGGGTTGTATTTATCTATAGAGTCGGTTAGGGTTTTTGTAGTTTCGTGATAACGCCTGATATTTACCACTATTGTGCCATGATATAAGCTCTATTTAGGTTCTATTATATGTGTTTAGGTTATATATTGAGTATTTTGGTGAAACCCCAGTAGCTTTAGGATTTAGATTTCATAAACCCACTAGGGGTTGGTTTTATCTTTTCATAAACCCACTAAGGGCTGGTTTTATCTTTTCATAAACCCACTAGGGGTTGGATTTATCTATTCAGTCGGTTCCCGTTTTTGTAGTTTTCTGATAAGGCCTGATATTAACCACTATTGTGCCATGATATAAGCTCTATTTAGGTTCTAGTATATGTGTTTAGAGTATGTCTTAGAGTATTTTGGGTGAAACCCCACTAGCTTTAGGATTTAGATTTCATAAACCCACTAGGGGTTGGTTTATCTTTTCATAAACCCACTAAGGTTTGGTTTTATGTTTTCATAAACCCACTAGGGGTTGGATTTATATATAGAGTCGGTTAGTGTTTTTGTAACTTCCTGATAAGGCCTGATATTTACCACTATTGTGCAATGATATAAGCTCTATTTAGGTTCTATTATATGTGTTTAGAGTATGTCTTAGAGTATTTCGAATGAAAACCCATTAGCTTTAGGATTTAGAATTCATAAACCCACTAGGGGTGTGATTTATCTATAGAGTCGGTTAGGGTTTTTGTAGTTTCCTGATAAGGCTTGATATTTACCACTATTGTGCCATGATATAAGCTCTATTTAAGTTCTATTATATGTGTTTAGAGTATGTCTTATAGTATTTCGGGTGAAAACCCATTAGCTCTAGGATTTACATTTCATAAACCCATTAGGGGTTGGTTATATCTTTTCACAAACCCACTAATGGTTGGTTTTATCTTTTCATAAACCCAGTAGGGGTTAGATTTATCTATTGAGTTGGTTAGGGTTTTTATAGTTTTGTAATAAGGCCTTATATTTACCACTATTGTGCCATGATATAAGCTCTATCTAGGTTCTATTATATGTGTTTAGAGTATGTCTTAGAGTATTTCGGGTGAAAACGCATTAATTTTAGGATTTAGATTTCATAAACCCACTAGTGGTTGGTTTTATCTTTTCATAAACCCACTAAGGGTTGGGTTTATCTTTTCATAAACCCACTAGGGGTTGTATTTATCTATAGAGTCAGTTAAGGTTTTTGTAGTTTCGTGATAAGGCCTGATATTTACCATTATTGTGCCATGATATAAGCTCTATTTAGGTTCTATTATATCTGTTTAGAGTATGTCTTATATTATTTTGGATGAAAATTCATTAGCTTTAGAATTTAGATTTTATAAACCCACTAGGGTTTGGTTTTATCTTTTCATAAACCCACTAAGGGTTTGTTTTATCTTTTCATAAACCCACTAGGGATTCGATTTATCTATAGAGTCGGTGAGGGTTTTTGTAGTTTCGTGATAAGGCCTGATATTTACAACTATTGTGCCATGATATAAGCTTTATTTAGGTTCTATTATATGTGTTTAGATTATGTATTGAGTATTTTGGGTGAAAACCCATTAGCTTTAGGATTTAAATTTCATAAAACCACTAGAGGTTGGTTTATCTTTTCATAAACCCACTAAGGTTTGGTTTTATTTTTTCATAAACCCACTAGGGGTTGGATTTATCTATAGAGTCGGTTAGTGTTTTTGTAATTTCCTGATAAGGCCTGATATTTACCACTATTGTGCGATGATATAAGCTCTATTTAGGTTCTATTATATGTGTTTAGAGTATGTCTTAGAGTATTTCGGATGAAAACCCATTAGCTTTAGGATTTAGAATTCATAAACCCACTAGGGGTTGGATTTATCTATAGACTCATTAGGGTTTTTGTAGTTTCGTGATAAGGCCTGATATTTACCACTATTGTGCCATGATATAAGTTCTATTTAGGTTCTATTATATGTGTTTAGAGTATGTCTTAGAGTATTTCGGGTGAAAACCCATTAGCTTTTGGATTTATATTTCACAAACCAACTAGGGGTTGGTTTTATCTTTTCATAAACCCACCAAGAGTTGGTTTTATCTTTTCATAAAACCACTAGGGGTTGGATTTATGTGTTGAGTCGGTTAGGGTTTTTGTAGTTTTTTATAAGGCCTGATATTTACCACTATTGTGTCATGATATAAGCTCTATTTAGGTTCTAGTATATGTGTTTAATGTATGTCTTAGAGTATTTCTGGTGAAACCCCAGTAGCTTTACAATTTAGATTTCATAAACCCACTAGGGATTGGTTTTATCTTTTCATAAACCCACTAAGGGTTGGGTTTATATTTTCAAACCCACTAGGGGTTGTATTTATCTATAGAGACGGTTAGGGTTTTTGTAGTTTCGTGATAAGGCCTGATATTTACCACTATTGTGCCATGATATAAGCTCTATTTAGGTTCTATTATATGTGTTTAGATTATGTATTGAGTAGTTTGTGTGAAAACCCATTAGCTTTAGGATTTAGATTTCATAAACCCACTAGAGGTTGGTTTTATCTTTTCATAAACCCACTAAGGGTTGGTTTTATATTTTCATAAACCCACTAGGGGTTGGATTTATCTATTGATTCAGTTATGGTTTTTGTTGTTTTCTGATAAGGCCTGATATTAACCACTATTGTGCCATGATATAAGCTCTATTTAGGTTCTAGTATATGTGTTTAGAGTATGTCTTAGAGTATTTCGGGTGAAACACCAGTAGCTTTAGGATTTAGATTTCATAAACCCACTAGGGGTTGGTTTTATCTTTTCATAAACCCACTAAGGGCTGGTTTTATCTTTTCATAAACCCACTAGGGGTTGGATTTATCTATTCAGTCGGTTCCCGTTTTTGTAGTTTTCTGATAAGGCCTGATATTAACCACTATTGTGCCATGATATAAGCTCTATTTAGGTTCTAGTATATGTGTTTAGAGTATGTCTTAGAGTATTTTGGGTGAAACCCCACTAGCTTTAGGATTTAGATTTCATAAACCCACTAGGGGTTGGTTTATCTTTTCATAAACCCACTAAGGTTTGGTTTTATCATTTCATAACCAATAGGGGTCGGATTTATCTTCTGAGGTCGGTTAGGGTTTTTGGTAGTTTCCTGATAAGGCCTGATATTTACCACTATTGTGCCATGATATAAGCCTATCTAGAGTCTATTATATTGTGGTTTAGAGTATGTCTTAGATATTTCGGGTGAAACCCCAGTAGCGTTTAGGATTTAGATTTCATAAACTCCACTAGGGGTTGGGTTTTATCTTTCATACACCACTAACGGGTTGGTTTTATCTTTTCATAAACCCACCTAGGGGTTGGATTTATCTATAGAGTCGGTTAGGGTTTCTGTAGTTTCCTGATAAGCCTGATATTTACCCACTAGTGTGCCATGATATAAGCTCTATATAGGGTTCTATTATATGTGTTTAGAGTATGTCTCTAGTAGTATTTCGGGTGAAAATACATTAGCTTTAGGATTTAGATTTCATAAACCACTAGGCGGTTAGTTTTATCTTTTCATAAACCAACTAAGGGTTGGTTTTATCTTTTCATAAACCCACTAGGGTTGAATTTATCTATAGAGTCGGTTAGGGTTTTTATAGTTTTGTAATAAGGCCTTATATTTACCACTATTGTGCCATGATATAAGCTCTATCTAGGTTCTATTATATGTGTTTAGAGTATGTCTTAGAGTATTTCCGGTGAAAACGCATTAATTTTAGGATTTAGATTTCATAAACCCACTAGTGGTCTGTTTTATCTTTTCATAAACCCACTAAGGGTTGGGTTTATCTTTTCATAAACCCACTAGGGGTTGTATTTATCTATAGAGTCAGTTAGGGTTTTTGTAGTTTCGTGATAAGGCCTGATATTTACCACTATTGTGCCATGATATAAGCTCTATTTAGGTTCTATTATATATGTTTAGAGTATGTCTTATATTATTTCGGATGAAAATTCATTAGCTTTAGAATTTAGATTTTATAAACCCACTAGGGTTTGGTTTTATCTTTTCATAAACCCACTAAGGGTTGGCTTTATCTTTTCATAAACCCACTAGGGATTCGATTTATCTATAGAGTCGGTGAGGGTTTTTGTAGTTTCGTGATAAGGCCTGATATTTACAACTATTGTGCCATGATATAAGCTTTATTTAGGTTCTATTATATGTGTTTAGATTATGTATTGAGTATTTTGGGTGAAAACCCATTAGCTTTAGGATTTAGATTTCATAAACCACTAGAGGTTGGTTTATCTTTTCATAAACCCACTAAGGTTTGGTTTTATTTTTTCATAAACCCACTAGGGGTTGGATTTATCTATAGAGTCGGTTAGTGTTTTTGTAATTTCCTGATAAGGCATGATATTTACCACTATTGTGCCATGATATAAGCTCTATTTAAGTTCTATTATATGTGTTTAGAGTATGTCTTATAGTATTTCGGGTGAAAACCCATTAGCTCTAGGATTTACACTTCATAAACCCATTAGGGGTTGGTTATATCTTTTCACAAACCCACTAAGGGTTGGTTTTATCTTTTCATAAACCCAGTAGGGGTTGGATTTATCTATTGAGTTGGTTAGGGTTTTTATAGTTTTGTAATAAGGCCTTATATTTACCACTATTGTGCCATGATATAAGCTCTATCTACGTTCTATTATATGTGTTTAGAGTATGTCTTAGAGTATTTCGGGTGAAAACGCATTAATTTTAGGATTTAGATTTCATAAACCCACTAGTGGTCTGTTTTATCTTTTCATAAACCCACTAAGGGTTGGGTTTATCTTTTCATAAACCCACTAGGGGTTGTATTTATCTATAGAGTCAGTTAGGGTTTTTGTAGTTTCGTGATAAGGCCTGATATTTACCACTATTGTGCCATGATATAAGCTCTATTTAGGTTCTATTATATCTGTTTAGAGTATGTCTTATATTATTTCGGATGAAAATTCATTAGCTTTAGAATTTAGATTTTATAAACCCACTAGGGTTTGGTTTTATCTTTTCATAAACCCACTAAGGGTTTCTTTTATCTTTTCAGAAACCCACTAGGGATTCGATTTATCTATAGAGTCGGTGAGGGTTTTTGTAGTTTCGTGAAAAGGCCTGATATTTACAACTATTGTGCCATGATATAAGCTTTATTTAGGTTCTATTATATGTGTTTAGATTATGTATTGAGTATTTTGGGTGAAAACCCATTAGCTTTAGGATTTAGATTTCATAAACCACTAGAGGTTGGTTTATCTTTTCATAAACCCACTAAGGTTTGGTTTTATTTTTTCATAAACCCACTAGGGGTTGGATTTATCTATAGAGTCGGTTAGTGTTTTTGTAATTTCCTGATAAGGCCTGATATTTACCACTATTGTGCGATGATATAAGCTCTATTTAGGTTCTATTATATGTGTTTAGAGTATGTCTTAGAGTATTTCGGATGAAAACCCATTAGCTTTAGGATTTAGAATTCATAAACCCACTAGGGGTTGGATTTATCTATAGACTCGTTAGGGTTTTTGTAGTTTCGTGATAAGGCCTGATATTTACCACTATTGTGCCATGATATAAGCTCTATTTAGGTTCTATTATATATGTTTAGAGTATGTCTTATATTATTTCGGATGAAAATTCATTAGCTTTAGAATTTAGATTTTATAAACCCACTAGGGTTTGGTTTTATCTTTTCATAAACCCACTAAGGGTTGGCTTTATCTTTTCATAAACCCACTAGGGATTCGATTTATCTATAGAGTCGGTGAGGGTTTTTGTAGTTTCGTGATAAGGCCTGATATTTACAACTATTGTGCCATGATATAAGCTTTATTTAGGTTCTATTATATGTGTTTAGATTATGTATTGAGTATTTTGGGTGAAAACCCATTAGCTTTAGGATTTAGATTTCATAAACCACTAGAGGTTGGTTTATCTTTTCATAAACCCACTAAGGTTTGGTTTTATTTTTTCATAAACCCACTAGGGGTTGGATTTATCTATAGAGTCGGTTAGTGTTTTTGTAATTTCCTGATAAGGCCTGATATTTACCACTATTGTGCCATGATATAAGCTCTATTTAAGTTCTATTATATGTGTTTAGAGTATGTCTTATAGTATTTCGGGTGAAAACCCATTAGCTCTAGAATTTACACTTCATAAACCCATTAGGGGTTGGTTATATCTTTTCACAAACCCACTAAGGGTTGGTTTTATCTTTTCATAAACCCAGTAGGGGTTGGATTTATCTATTGAGTTGGTTAGGGTTTTTATAGTTTTGTAATAAGGCCTTATATTTACCACTATTGTGCCATGATATAAGCTCTATCTAGGTTCTATTATATGTGTTTAGAGTATGTCTTAGAGTATTTCGGGTGAAAACGCATTAATTTTAGGATTTAGATTTCATAAACCCACTAGTGGTCTGTTTTATCTTTTCATAAACCCACTAAGGGTTGGGTTTATCTTTTCATAAACCCACTAGGGGTTGTATTTATCTATAGAGTCAGTTAGGGTTTTTGTAGTTTCGTGATAAGGCCTGATATTTACCACTATTGTGCCATGATATAAGCTCTATTTAGGTTCTATTATATCTGTTTAGAGTATGTCTTATATTATTTCGGATGAAAATTCATTAGCTTTAGAATTTAGATTTTATAAACCCACTAGGGTTTGGTTTTATCTTTTCATAAACCCACTAAGGGTTTCTTTTATCTTTTCAGAAACCCACTAGGGATTCGATTTATCTATAGAGTCGGTGAGGGTTTTTGTAGTTTCGTGATAAGGCCTGATATTTACAACTATTGTGCCATGATATAAGCTTTATTTAGGTTCTATTATATGTGTTTAGATTATGTATTGAGTATTTTGGGTGAAAACCCATTAGCTTTAGGATTTAGATTTCATAAACCACTAGAGGTTGGTTTATCTTTTCATAAACCCACTAAGGTTTGGTTTTATTTTTTCATAAACCCACTAGGGGTTGGATTTATCTATAGAGTCGGTTAGTGTTTTTGTAATTTCCTGATAAGGCCTGATATTTACCACTATTGTGCGATGATATAAGCTCTATTTAGGTTCTATTATATGTGTTTAGAGTATGTCTTAGAGTATTTCGGATTGAAAACCCATTAGCTTAGGATTTAGAATTCATAAAACCCACTAGGGGTTGGATTTATCTATAGACTCGTTAGGGTTTTTGTAGTTTCGTGATAAGGCCTGATATTTACCACTATTGTGCCATGATATAAGCTCTATTTAGGTTTCTATTTATATATGTTTGGAGTATGTCATTATATTATTTCAGATGAAATTCATTAGTTCTAGAATTTAGATGTTTTATAAAGCCCACTAGGGTTTGGTTTTATCTTTTTTCAATAAAAACCCCACTAAGGGTTGGCTTTATCTTTTCATAAACCCACTAGGGATTCGAATTGTATCTATAGAGTCAGGTGAGGGGTTTTTGTAGTTTCGTTGATAAGGCCGTGATATTTACCCACTATTGTGTCATAGATATAAGCCCTATTTTAGGTTCTAGTATATGTGTTTAATGTATGTCTTTAGAGTATTTCTGGTGAAACCCCAGTAGCTTTAGAATTTTAGATTTCATGAATAAACCCACTAGGTGATTGGTTTTAATCTTTTTCATAAACCCACTAAGAGTTGGGTTTATATTTTCATAAACCCACTAGGGGTTGTATTTATCTATAGAGATGGTTAGGGTTTTTGTAGTTTCGTGATAAGGCCTGATATTTACCACTATTGTGCCATGATATAAGCTCTATTTAGGTTCTATTATATGTGTTTAGATTATGTATTGAGTAGTTTTTGTGAAAACCCATTAGCTTTAGGATTTAGATTTCATAAACCCACTAGAGGTTGGTTTTATCATTTCATAAACCCAATAGGGGTTGGATTTATCTTCTGAGTCGGTTAGGGTTTTTGTAGTTTCCTGATAAGGCCTGATATGTACCACTATTGTGCCATGATATAAGCTCTATCTAGAGTCTATTATATGTGTTTAGAGTATGTCTTAGAGTATTTTCGGGTGAAACCCCAGTAGCTTTAGGATTAGATTTCATAAACTCACTAGGGGGTTGGTTTTATCTTTTCATCAACCAACTAAGGGTTGGTTTTTATCTTTTCATAAACCCACTAGGGGTTGGATTTATCTATAGAGTCGGTTAGGGTTTTCTGTAGTTTCCTGATAAGGCCTGATATTTACCACTATTTTGCCATGATATAAGCTCTATATAGGTTCTATTATATGTGTTTAGAGTATGTCTTAGAGTATTTCGGGTGAAAATACATTAGCTTTAGGATTTAGATTTCATAAACCCACTAGGGGTTGGTTTTATCTTTTCATAAACCAACTAAGGGTTGGTTTTATCTTTCATAAACCCACTAGGGGTTGGATTTATCTATAGAGTCGGTTAGGGTTTTTATAGTTTCCTGATAAGGCCTGATATTTACCACTATTGTGCCATGATATAAGCTCTATTTAGAGTCTATTATATGTGTTTAGAGTATGTCTTAGAGTATTTTTGGGGTGAAAACCCAGTAGCTTTAGGATTTAGATTTCATAAACCCACTAGGGGTTGGTTTTATCTTTTCATAAACCCACTAAGGGTTGGTTTTATCTTTTCATAAACCCACTAGGGGTTGGATTTATCTATTGAGTCGGTTCCGGGTTTTTGTAGTTTTTATGATAACGCCTGATATTAACCACTATTGTGCCATGATATAAGCTCTGTTTAGGTTCTAGTCATATGTGTTTTAGAGTATGTCTTAGAGTATTTGGGTGAAACGCACTAGTTTTAGGATTTGGTTTCATAACCCTCAAGGGGTGGTTTATCTTTTCATAAACCAACTAAGGTTTGGTTTTATCTTTTCATAAACCCACTAGGGGTTGGTTTTATCTTTTCATAACCCACTAAGGGTTGGTTTTATCTTTCATAAACCCACTAGGGGTTGGATTTATCTATAGAGTCGGTTAGGGTTTTTGTAGTTTCCTGATAAGGCCTGATATTTACCACTATTGTGCCATGATATAAGCTCTATTTAGGTTCTATTATATGGTTTAGAGTATGTCTTAGAGTATTTCGGGTGAAAACGCATTAGTTTAGGATTTAGATTTCATAAACCCACTAGGGTTGGTTTTATCTTTTCATAAACCCACTAAGGGTTGGGTTTATCTTTTCAAAAACCCACTAGGGTTGGATTTATCTGTAGAGTCGGTTAGGGTTTTGTAGTTTCGTGATAAGGCCTGATATTTACCACTATTGTGCATGATATAATTCTATTTAGGTTCTATTATATGTGTTTAGATTATGTCTTAGAGTATTTTCGGGTGAAAACCCATTAGCTTTTGGATTTAGATTTCATAAACCCACTAGGGGCTGGTTTTATCTTTTCATAAACCCACTAAGGGTTGGTTTTATCTTTTCATAAACCCACTAGGGGTTGGATTTATCTATAGAGTCGGTTAGGGTTTTTGTAGTTTCCTGATAAGGCCTGATATTTACCACTATTGTGCCATGATATAAGCTCTATTTAGGTTCTATTATATGTGTTTAGAGTATGTCTTAGAGTATTTCGGGTGAAAACCCATTAGCTTTAGGATTTAGATTTCATAAAACCACTAGGGGTTGGTTTTATCTTTTCATAAACCAACTAAGGGTTGGTTTTATCTTTCATAAACCCACTAGGGGTTGGATTTATCTATAGAGTCGGTTAGGGTTTTGTAGTTTCCTGATAAGGCCTGATATTTACAACTATTGTGCCATGATGTAAGCTCTATATAGGTTCTATTATATGTGTTTAGAGTATGTCTTAGAGTATTTCGGGTGAACACCCATTAGCTTTAGGATCTAGATTTCATAAACCCACTAGGGGTTTGGTTTTATCTTTTCATAAACCCGCTAAGGTTTAGTTTTATCTTTTAATCAACCCACTAGGGGTTGGATTTATCTATAGAGTCGGTTAGGGTTTTTGTAGTTTCATGATAACGTCTGATATTTACCAATATTGTGCCATGATATAAGCTCTATTTAGGTTCTATTATATGTGTTTAGAGTATGGCTTAGAGTATTTCGGGTGAAAACCCATTAGCTTTAGGATTTAGATTTCATAAACCCACCAGGGGTTGGTTTTATCTTTTCATAAACCAACTAAGGGTTGGTTTTATCTTTCATAAACCCACTAGGGGTTGGTTTTATCTTTTCATAAACCAACTAAGGGTTGGTTTTATCTTTCATAAACCCACTAGGGGTTGGATTTATCTATAGAGTCGGTTAGGGTTTTGTAGTTTCCTGATAAGGCCTGATATTTACAACTATTGTGCCATGATATAAGCTCTTATAGGCTCTATTATATGTGTTTAGATATGTCTTAGAGTATTTTCGGGTGAAAACGCATTAGCACTAGGATTTAGATTTCATAAACCCACTAGGGTTTGGTTTTATCTTTTCATAAACCCACTAAGGGTTGGTTTTATTATTTCATAAACCCACTAGGGGTTTGATTTATCTATAGAGTCGGTTAGAGTTTTTGTAGTTTCGTGATAAGGACTGATATTACCACTATTGTGCCTTGATATAAGTTCTATTTAGGTTCTATTATATGTGTTTAGAGTATGTCTTAGAGTATTTCGGGTGAAAACCCATTAGCTTTAGGATTTTGATTTCATCAACCAACTAGGGGTTGGTTTTTATCTTTTCATAAACCCACTAATGGTTGGTTAATCTTTTCATAAACCCACTAGGGGTTGGATTTATGTGTTGAGTCGGTTAGGGTTGTTGTAGTTTTTTGATAAGGCTGATATTACCACTATTGTGCCATGATATAAGCTCTATTTAGGTTCTAGTATATGTGTTTAGAGTATGTCTTAGAAGTATTTCGGGTGAAACACCAGTAGCTTTTGGATTTACATTTCATAAAACCTACTAGGGGTTGGTTTTATCTTTTCATAAACCCACTAAAGTTTGGTTTTATTTTTTCATAAACCCACTAGGGTTGGATTTATCTATAGAGTAGGTTAGGGTTTTTCTAATTTCCTGATAAAGCCTGATATTTACCACTATTGTGCGATGATATAAGCTCTATTTAGGTTCTATTATATGTGTTAGAGTATGTCTTATATTATTTCAGGTGAAAGCCCATTAGCTTTAAGATTTAGATTTCATAAACCAACTAGGACTTGGTTTTATCTTTTCATAAACCCACTACGGTTTGTTTTATCTTTTCATAAACCCACTAGGGGTTCGATTTATCTATAGAGTCGGTCAGGTTTTTGTAGCTTCGTGATAAGGTTTGATATTTACAACTATTGTGCCATGATATAAGCTCTATTTAGGTTCTATTATATGTGTTTAGGTTATGTCTTGAGTATTTTGGGTTTGAAAACCCATTGGCTTTAGGATTTAGATTTCATAAACCCACTAGGGGTTGGTTTTATATTTTTCATAAACCCACTAAGGGTTGGTTTTATCATTTCATAAACCCACTAGGGGTTGGATTTATCAATAGAGTCGGTTAGGTTTTTTGTAGTTTTGTGATAAGGCCTGATATATACACTATTGTGCCATGATTATAAGCTCTATTTAGGTTCTATTATATGTGTTAGAGAATTTCCTAGAATATTTCGGCTGAAAACACATTAGCTTTAGGATTTAGATTTCATAAACCCACTTGGGGTTCGTTTTATCTTTTCATCAACCCACTAAGGGTTGGTTTATCTTTTCCATAAACCCATTAAGGTTTGGTTTTATCTTTTCATAAACCCAATAGAGGTTGGATTTATCTATAGAGTCGGTTAGAGTTTTGTAGTTTCATGATAAGGACTGATATTTACCACTATTGTGCCTTGATATAAGTTCTATTTAGGTTATATTATATGTGTTTAGAGTATGTCTTAGAGTATTTCGGGGTGAAAACCCATTAGCTTTAGGATTTGATTTCATAAACCAACTAGGGGTTGGTTTTATCTTTCATAAACCCACTACTGGTTGGTTTAATCTTTTCATAAACCCAGTAGGGGTTGGATTTATATGTTGAGATCGGTTAGCGTTGTTGTAGTTTTTTGATAAGGCTTGATATTTACCACTATTGTGCCATGATATAAGCTCTACTTAGGTTCTAGTATATGTGTTTAGAGTATGTCTTAGAGTATTTCGGGTGAAACACCAGTAGCTTTAGGATTTAGATTTCATAAACCCACTAGGGGTTGGTTTTATCTTTCATAAACCCACTAAAGTTTGGTTTTATTTTTTCATAAACCCACTAGGGGTTGGATTTATCTATAGAGTCGGTTAGGGTTTTTGTAATTTCCTGATAAAGCCTGATATTTACCACTATTGTGCGATGATATAAGCTCTATTTAGGTTCTATTATATGTGTTTAGAGTATGTCTTATATTATTTCAGGTGAAAACCCATTAGCTTTAAGATTTAGATTTCGTAAACCAACTAGGACTTGGTTTTATCTTTTCATAAACCCATTAAGGGTTTGTTTTATCTTTTCATAAACCACTAGCGTTT
>CAJHQP010010626.1:0-17991 GCA_905132765.1 Moricandia arvensis
CGCCGACGCTTAGAATTTATTGATTCGTAGCATCTAGAGCGCGAGCAGTCAATCACTGACTTCTCGTGATTTTGACGTCTCGGTCGTGGTTTGTGTAGGGATGGTAATGTGCCATCACCATAAGGTCCTTAAATAACAGCCCAGTGAACCGCTTCCAGTGTGACATTGCGAGCAACTCGCGCTCGGCGACCAGCGATGAGACCGACAAACGCTCTGACCGCTTTTAGCCGACAGGATACAAAGTCCCCTTTTTGTATTGCAGACGTTGTAACAGCAGTTTGTATTAGCTGATGACACAGAAAGAAACAATTTTGTATCTTCATCATTTTTATGTTTAATTTTATATTTTGAAAAATATAAATAATCACAAAAGCATATATATAAAAAATTAGATCTTTCTCTTATATAGTATATTTTGAATTTTTTAAAAGCGATATAAATAACTAGAGACAAAAAATGCTTAAAAATCCACTTTCAAATTTTGTGTCAAGAATCTGATTAACTGTATATAACAAGATCACAAATGATCATGAAATCATATAAATATGAAGCTTCATTATATATATCATATTCATATAATATATATATATATATATTTCAGTATCGTTTAACTAAAATATATATCATATATAAATATAATAAACATGTATAAATTCAAAATTTGGGTACTTTTTGATTTGAACCTGAATTAATAAATATTCATATTAATAAAATAATATTTTGTTACAACAAATATAAAATGTTAATATTTTGTTTTGAGTACGACTCAATTAATATTATTGCACTATAAAATATACAATATATCTATGTAAATATAATTTAATTTCAATTATATACCATATAAATAAAATAAATGATTATTTTACTGTTACCAACAAAAAATATTGGTAAATAAAATAATGATACTTAATTTATTTATGTGCTGTACTGCAATTTAATTGACATAAGTAATTAGTTCCCCACGATTTTCAATTATTCAATGTCATTTATCAATGATAATACCTAATAAATAACTAAATAAATAATAATATGTATAAATAATTTTAATAATGCTTCATTCCGCGCAAACACAGCATCTCAAATTTTATTTGATCATATTGATTTACCAAAATTATACTTCTTTCATTATTGAAGTGAGATGTTAATTATAACATCCGGCGGTGATATCAGTGAAGCTCAATATGAAATAACTAGGTAAATACAAAGTATGGCAACAAGATATGACCCGCTACTCTAACATTCTATATTGACAGTATCATAACTATATCGTTTGTGGGTATGACATTCGATGGTGAATAATCAAAGTTAATATTCAACGATATTAATATAGCAAATCTCACTCACCACGCATGCACACATGTAATCACCTAGTTTGAGCTGCATATACTGTGAAATCTCATCTTCTTCATACGATCTCTAAAATCATATCTACTTGTCCATCCACCACAAAACTTATCTGTAATATTCCCTCATACTGTCATTTTCAGTTTGAAATCACGACGCATCTTTCAATCTGCAATCACGTATGCATCTAGCACCGTCTTGTTCGACTAGGTCGAGTGCCTCACTGTCTCGGGCGAGTCTTCCACTATGATACTCAGTTGATTGTGTATGTAGGAGTTGGTGGAGTTGGTTACGACTCTGGATAACATTTATATTAGTTGACATTTAGTAGCTCTTATATAATTTAGATTTTGATAAACAGTCGGATTGCGACATGAGGCTTAATGCGGGACTCTATGAGAGAGATGGAAGGGCTGGAGAGATTCCATATGACCTGATAGTTCATGACTAAAAAAAATAGTGTCGGCATGAGATCGCTGCATGGAGAAAAATAATCTGCCGTAGATGAGAAAGACACAAATCGAATGTTAATAAAGGGTTTTGAGAAAACTTGCAACAATGGATATCAATGGTCCCAAGAGGATATTCTAGAGGCCTTCGCGGAATCTACAAGAGGCGCTATAAGATAGGAGGTAGTATTGCGCAACAAAAATGCATAATATGTGCACACTTCTGGTGACTAAATACAAAATTTTATCATGCTCTTACCAAGCAGAGGAGGCTACGTCACGCATAGATTGCAGGATAGCATGACAATGAGGGAAAGTGGCATTATAGAGATCAAGGAGTAGAGAAATAGCAGTTAATTATTTTGAGGACCTTTTTACATTCTACATCACCCACATAATTCGACGATTTCGTGGGGAGATCCACCACGATTACGAGTGATAATCAATGTTGATCAGGTTGGCGACACGAGAATAGAGGTTAAACGAGCACTTTTTATGATGCATCGCGGAGAAGGCACCCCTAGGCCGGATGTATGACAGGCACTCTTTTATTTCAACATTCCTAGAATGTGATCAAAGATGATCTTTTGCTTCTTGTCAACGAGCTTATTACGCAACAAGGGGAAATTAGATACCCTATGCGTGCTAAATACACAAATACTTTGTCTGATTCCAAAACTCGAAGAGGCCAACTAGGATGACGGAACCACGACCGATAAGTCTTTGTAATGCTGGATACAAATATATTTTATAAGGTCTTATGCCAGCGGTTGAGAATGTATCTCCCCTTCACTGATATCAGAGACGCAATAAGTGCTTTTGTAGGAGCGGGAGACAAATCTCGGATAATATTTTAGATTGCCTCAGGAAATGTTCACGCCTGAGCAGCAAAAATCAGTCTAGCTAAATAATTATATGGCTATCAAGACGGACATGTAGTCAGGCTTATGATCAGTAGAATGGGAGTTCATATGTATCTACTGCATAAACTGGGTTGTTGACCCAACCACTGGATCTAATCTATCACGGACATGTATTCTCCTTCAGTACAGGATAGAGGTATGCTGTAGTGTCACCACGGAAATCTTTTAACCACATAGAGCGACTAAGGCAGGGGATCCGCTATCACCACCTCACTTCTCATTTATTATATGTCGACGGAAGAACTTATGCTAACTTGAGAGAGTCGGAAAGAACAAACAGATTACTGGAATGAAAAGTGGCTAGATATTGCCTCCGGTGTTACACTTACTATTTGCAGATGATAGTCTTTCTTTGTCAAGTCACGAAAGACGAGTGTCAGGCTATCTTCAGGATATTAAAATATATGAAGGAGTATCAGGTCAGCAGATTTCAACAATCCTCGATCCAGTTTGGTCACAGGATCGTGGAATCCACAAGGCAGGAATTACGGGATATACTAGGAATACAAAACTTAGGAGGTATGGGAACCTACCTCGGAATGCCTGAGAGCTTAGGCGGCCCAAAAAATCAGATCTTTAGTTTTGTCCAGGAAAGGTTTAATAATAGAGTCAATGGATGGACCTTTAAATTCTCTCTCGAAAGGGGGAAAGGAAAGTGATTATCAAGTCAGTGGTAACTGCGCCTCCCTAATCATGTATGTCAAGCTTTGGGATCCCCAAAATGTCAATTAAGAAGTTAACGAGTGTAGTAGCACCGTTCTGGTGGAGCACATGGACTTCCACAAGAGGCATGCACTGGAAATCTTGGGATAAACTTTGCATTACAAAAGAGATGGAGGATTGGGATTTAAGGACCTTGTATGACTTTAATACAGCCAATGTTGGGCAAGCAATTTTGGAGGCTGAGTGAAAAACCGGATACTTTATTCTCCAGAGTTTTCAAAGCACGGTATTTTCAGGAATGCATCTCCCTTGGAGCCACTTAGATCTTACTCACCATCCTACGGGTGGAGAGTTTGGTCTCTGCTAGATCTCTTGGTTAGCAAAGACTAATCAACGGTGGATCAGAGGAACACCATCTCAGTATGAGAAATGATCCTGGCTCCCATCCACATCGCGAGACCAGCAAATACATAATCATGACATCTACCCAGATCTCACAGTAGATTCCCTTATTCATCACACTCAAGGACGTAGAACCTGGAGGTAATCAGGTCTCTTATAGATCCCTCCGGAGGCGAAGCTGATTGAAAGCATCCCACTGAGCAGAAACTTAGGAGCGGACCGAGATGGTTGGCATTTTACAAGACTGGAAAATATACGCGTTAAATCGGGCTATCAAGTTGAACGCATTACCCGGACAAAGTGTGCCTGCCAAATTGAATTTGGACCATCGGTATCCCCTCTTAAGGCTTACTGCTGGAAGGTTCGATGCCCCCGGAAATAAACATTTTCTTTGGCATGGTGTCTGGGTGCATTGCGTTAATAAAAATAATAGAAGCTCGTGTATAAAGGTGACATACAGATGTGATAGGTGCGGAGCATCCAGAAGAGAAAATAATCACGTCTTCTTCGAATGTTCGCCAGCGTTCCAAGTCTTGGTACTCTCCCCAGTCCCAACAAACAAAATTCATTTCCGACCCAGTCATTTTTCACAAACATGGACTATCTATTTTGGAGAATATCACCGCCATGCAGGAACAAAAGTTTTGCATTGATTTTATGGTACATTTGGAAGGTAGGAATGGTAAAGTGTTTAGTAATATGGAACATTGATCCAAGAGACACTCTTAAATTAGCGGAGACTTCAGTGGTTCTGTGGAATGAGGCACAGTCCTGCATACACAACATATACAACGACGGGATATGAGAGAGAGGAGATATTCGCTCGTATTCCGGGCAGATGGTGTTTCACAGATGGATCATGGAAGGAGAATGAGTCTTTCTCATGACAAGGGTGGTGTAGCACACTAGAAGGATTTGATTGCTTATGGCGCCAAGAATACAAGCATGCTCAATCACAGCTCCATCAGAAATAGAGGCTTTAATACGGGCAATGGAGTGCATGAGAAACTTAAGCCAGTATACAGTAACCTTTGCTACGGATTGTTCTCAATGGAGAAAATGGTATCAGAGCCCAGGAATGGCGGCATTGCAGAGCTATCTAGACGACATTAAGGCATTGAGAGAGAGCTTCCATAGTTCAGAAATCATCCATATCTCACGAGCACATAATTCAAAGGCGGACAGTCTTGCACGCAGCGCGCGAAAACTATCTTCCTTTGTGCTTCACATGGATGTGGAACTACAAATTTGGTAACAGAGTCGTAGAGTCTTAATAAGTTTGACGACAAAAAGTAGCTCTTTTTAATTATATTTTAGCTGATCCTAAATTTTGTATCGTCGATGAGGATACATGTTTTATTAAGCTACTACAAAATATGTACTAAACTAATTGATAAATGGTTACTAAGATTTTAAATAATAGATGCTATTAGTTGATATAAGATATGTTATTCAATAAATGGTTCGATGCACAATGTTTTCGTTGATACATTGTTATGCGTTCTCCGTTAGTTGATATGTTGTTTGTTATCTAAATAAGTGATTGTTAGCTGGTACCCTGTTCTAAAAGGCGGCACTAACCGCCTAAGCGTCTAAGCGTCACTCATCACGTCCTGATTATGTCAAATCGGTCTACGAAAATTAGATGTCCGATTTAATCATTTTTAGACCGTCTAAATGAATGTCTAGGCCACCTACATAACCGTCTAGCCGCCTAGACGGCCGCCTAATTTCTTTATTTTATCTATTATTTTATAAAAAATACATTTTATATATTTATTGATCTAAAATATTATAAGTGCAACTTATTGCATAATTTGATGAAATTATACCGTATTAAGTTTATATTTTTATATTTGTGTGTGTTTATAGAATTTTAAACATTAAATATATTAATTTTAAAAAAAATTAAAATGTTTTATAATTCATCAAATATATAAAACTCCACTTCGCGGTAATTTCCGCTTAATCCCGATTTTTTCACTAGGCGCTAGACTAACCTAGCCGTCCGACTAGTGCCTAGTGTATTCTTAACAAGGGCTGGTACATCTTTGATATCAAAAAGTGAGTATTCACTATTATATATAATAATAATTAATTGTTTTTGTTAGAATATAGAAATAACAGTAGTTGAAATGTTGGAATGTAGAAGGAAATAGGGGTTGAGTTGTTGGAATGTAGAAGGAATAGTGATTGAGTTATTGGATGAAGCTACCATCCACCACTCACCCATCCACACAATTCATCCACGGACTTTTGGAGAGTAAAAATAGTATATTTGAATTCGAAATCTTGAGCGTCAATATGTCACATCAAGCCCTTGCCTCTAGCTATCCCTTCTCTATTGTGTATTTAAATCACTTGTAAACCATAAATTAATCTAAAGAACAAGATCCTTCATTTTACTCTTTACTTTCTGGATCAATATCTCCATTCTCTCTCTTTACTTTCTGGATCAAACTCTCTCTTTCTCTCACTGTCTTGAATTTCTTCACTTGTTCATCATCTTTCTTAATGGTATTAGAGCTTTAAAGCTCCTAAAACTCACAAGACTTCGCAAGTTCATAAGTAAACTGTGTGCTTTGGAGGTTCAAGGAACCAACTTAGGTTCCTTGGTTGTAAGTTAAACCTCTTTTCCTTGAGAAAAACTTGTTTTTTATGTCTGGTTGTGTTGAATGGTTGTGTTTGGTATCCTAGTGACAGTTCAAAGTTGCTAGAGTTGTTGAACTAGTTTCTGTCCTATGATACTTAAGAGTATTGTGGTGTTTTGATGATTTTTGCAATGCTTTGTTATATACTTGCATGTGATGTTAGAATGAAGACGAAGTTGTGTAGTCTATGTTGTTGCATTCATGAGTTAGAAACTGATTAAGGTGTATTGCATATTGACGTGCGTGTTTTAATTTTTCTAGCAAGGTATAAATATCCTAAACAAATCACTATCAAACTATCCTAGTCTTTAACACACAAAATAGTACTCTGCCAAAAAAAGATCAGGTGTAGTATTTAGGGATCAAATCCACATAGAGCGCAATGACACACAATAGATTTCTATTTCTAAATATTAAACTAGTGAATATATTATATTGGTTGTCAAACAATCCAATTAAAAATATTCCTTATCAAGAAGTAGATATGTAATATGGAAATATGCTAATAATGCAAATATTGAAATATTCTAATAAACTAACTTAATGCAAATGTAAATATGCTAGATCTAGGGTTTCAAGCTTAATTAATTATAGTGGATAAGTAGCACATATATGTAAATATATCAGGACTCAAATTAACTATTCTGATAGTTTTAACTCCAACTCTCGTATGCAAACAAAAGAAGACCATCGATCGACAACGAAGGCTTATGTCAATCGACGGTGAAATCAGAAGGAGTGTGACGAGATTATAAGGCCACGAGATTTATTAGACCAGCGCTCGCCTAACAACCTAGTTCAATTGGGTGTATTCTGCAAGAACCTACTCTCGTAGTCGTTCCATGTCCTACTTTCGAGATCCTAGTTAGCTACTCTAGAATGCAAGCATGTAGACACACACTCACGTGATGGATATTAACTTACTAGCAATCATATTTTTGGGATAATCCATGATTGCTATCATTCAACCCTAGATCTAGTGATCACTACTTAGACATGATAAGAAAAGAGCAATATCTGAATTAAAATGCATAGATAAAACCACTAGGTTCTATACTAAAACTATGGGTCAGAAGTTGTAAGCGAATAGTTGGGGTGTCATCGGTAATGTACCTACCCTTGCTTCCAAACACTGTGTGATCGTTCATCAACGAATTATAATAATCGGGTCATAGGTATTTACCTACCCCTCTGCCATCTCAGGGAAGTCATCTCATCATTTAAGCTATTAGGGTAGATGTTGAGAAGAAAAGGAAAAAGTAACCAAAGCTGCAATGACTTGTACCTACAGATTTGCAGAAGGAATTTGATCAGTGTATAAAATCCAAAGCAAAGCAAATAAAGTCGTATTAGTGTTGGAAATCAGTTCGATTCCTTCAAACTTCTAAGAAAGTGTTGTATAGTGACATGAATGATCCACTTGCTATCTCAGTAAAACTCTGCAACAACCTTCTAAAAATGGCTAAGGTCTGGTTAGTCAATAATAAATCTGATCAATGTCTCTTTCTCCCCCCCCCCCACCCCCCCCTGCAACCCAATAAACTTTTTTGAAAACTTAATATATAGTAAATAAAGCCCAAACAAATTAAATAGCATTTAACAAACCTCCCCCAGACTTAAATTACACTGTCCACATTGTAATCCACCCCGGATGTTAGGAATAATTAAATCATAAGTAAATAGTTTAAGTAGAAAAGTCCGATACCAAAACTCTATGAAAGAGATCGATCCGATGTAGGCGTGTATGCGTCAACGATGTCCACGATTCCAGTGTCGGCTGATGGTGCCATCTTGTTGTCAACGATGTTGACTTAAATAGTCTATATAAAAACAAAGTAAAACAATGAAATAAGAAGTAGTATAAGTAAAAAACTAAATAAAAGCTTACTAAACAGTGGTTTGCCTCCCATACTCAGCGCTTGGTTAATAGTCTTTAATCGAGTTGTGAACTCTCTGACTATAGGAAGTTGGATCAACACTTGGAAAATAAGTTTCGAACATACTCATTGACTTCTGAAACCATATAAAAAATGAGCTCCCTTATTGCCCTCATCTACTCATGCGTTTTCGAATTCTTGTAATTGTTCCTGAAAAAAGTCCATTGCAATCGCATTCCTTGTTTTTAGTTCCCTCAAAACTGTGTTGCTAGCATTCTAAGTACGTAGTTGTACGTCTACTGATAAACCATTCCAATTGCTGAGAAAAATCTTCCTAACCATCAGGCTCTGAAGAAAATGCAATCTCACTGAACCTTCTTCCAATTATGTTTCTGCTGCTGTCTGTGTCCATTGTCTCGGTTTTCGATCGATGCTCTCAGTCGTTGCCGTCGACGATGCACGATGTTTGCCTCAATCGCATGCTGTTCTGAACCAGTAATCAAATCTTGATTCATACCTCATCCAAGCGTGCAGTCAAAAACCGTGAGGACAGGTGTCTATAGAAAATATACATCATCAACCTGTAGAAATCATCCAGTACATATCTTGAGTTCTGTAGATCGCACATCACCAATATCATACAATTCCTCTATTCTCTGATTCCACTGTGGATGATTTTCTACAAGTGAGGTTTGTGTTGCAGGCTTATCCGTATATGAATGACATGAGCGTATTAATCCTTATATAGGACACCGGCATGCTTTCTCAGCACAGAGTTTGAGAGCAGCGACGTCTTTGGATGAGTCAATAGAATCACCCGATTTGAGGATAACGCTCAACGAGACAGCATGACAAAATTGACCAACAAAATCGTGCCACATCGATCGACCGGCAACACCAGAGCACCCGAATCGACACCGAAGACAATGGACACAAGACAGCAGCAGAAACATAATGGAAGATAGGCTTCAGTGAGATTGCATTTTCTCAGAGCCTGATGTAGGAAGATATGCTCAGCAATTGGAAGTTATATCAGAGACTACAACTACGATACTTAGAATGCTACAACACAGTTTGTGAGAAACTACAACAAGGAATGCATTCAATGGAGCTGCTTGGTTCAGAACATTACAAGGATCGAACCAGAGTAGATGAGCATAAGGCAGCTTCATTAGTATATGGTTTCACAAGATCAATGAGATGTCGCACACTTATTTTCCAAGTGTTGATCCAACTTCCTACTTAGTCAGCAGAAGTTCACAACATCAGAGTTAAAGACGTATAAGCCAAGCGCTGATAGGAGGCAACCCCACTGTTAGTAAGCTTTTATAGTCTTTACTTATACTACTTCTATTCATGTTTACTTGTTTATATAGACTATTAACGTCAACATCGTTCGACAACAAAGAAGCACCATCAGCCGACACTGAATCGTGCACCACTCGGATTGACCATACACGCCTACCATCGATCGATACTCTTCAAGGTAGAGTTGGTATCGACTTTTCTCTTAACTATTTACTTTCATGATTTAATTATTCTAACCAATCCGGGGTGGATTACAATTGGCGGACAGTGTAATTTAGTCTGAGGTTTAGTTAATGCTATTTATTTGTTGGGCTTTATTTACTATATATATAAGTTGTTTCAAAAGTTTTATTGGGTCAAGAAAGAGACTATGCATCAGATTATATGACTAACCAGACTTTAGCACCATTTTAGAAGGTTGTTGCAGAGTTTACTAGAGATACCAAAGTGGATCATCATGTCACTATACCACACTTTCTTAGAAAGTTTGAAGGAATCGAAACTGATTTCCAACACTAATACTGACATTATTTGCTTGCTTTGGAAATTGGTATACACTGGATCAAATTCCTCTGCAAATCTGTAGGTACAATGTCATTGCACCTTGGTTCCCTTTCTCCTTCTGGTCTCAACATCTACCTAATAGCTTAAATGATTGAGATGACTTCCCGAGATGCAGAGGGGTAGGTAAATTACCTATGACCCCATTATTATAATTCGTATGAACGATCACACATTGTTGGAAGCAAGGGGTAGGTACATTACCGATGACCCCACTATTCGCCTACAACTTTGCCCAATAGTTTTAGTATTAGAAACCTAGTGTTTTATCTATGCATTTTATTCAGATATTGCTCTTTTTTATTATGTCTAAGTAGTAATCAACTAGATATAGGGTTGAATGATAGCAATCATGGATTATCCCAAAAATATGATTGCTAGTTAAGTTAATATCCATCAGTTGAGTTGTGTCTAATGCTTGCATTCTAGAGTAGCTAACTAGGATCTCGAAAGTAGGACATGGACGACTACGAGAGTAGGTTCTTTGCCAGAATACACCCAATTGAACTAGGTTGTTAGGCGAGCGCTGGTCTAATAAATCTCGTGGCCTTATTAAATCTCGTTCACACTTCCTTCTGATTTCACCGTCGATTGACATAAGGCCTTCGTTGTCGATCGATGGTCTTTCTTTTTGTTTGCATACGAGAGTTGGAGTTAAAACTATCAGAATAGTTAATATTTGAGTCCTGATATATTTACATATATGTGCTACTTATCCACTATAATTAATTAAGCTTGAAACCCTAGATCTAGCATATTTACATTTGCATTAAGTTAGTTTATTAGAATATTTCAATATTTGCATTATTAGCATATTTCCATATTACATATCTACTTCTTGATAAGGAATATTTTCTTAATTGATTGTTTGACAACCAATATATATATTCACCTAGTTTAATATTTAGAAATAAGAAATCTATTGTGTGTCATTGCTCTATGTGGATTTGATCCCTAAATACTACACCTGATCTTTTTTGGCAAGAGTACTATTTGTGTGTTAAAGACTAGGATTAGTTTGATAGTGATTTGTTTAGGATATTTATACCTTGCTAGAAAAATTAAAACACGCACGTCAATATGCAATACACCTTAATCAGTTTCTAACTCATGAATGCAACAACAAGACTACACAACTTCGTCTTTCATTCTAACATCACATGCAAGTATATAACAAAGCATTGCAAAATCATCAAAACACCACACAATACTCTTAAGTATCATAGGACAGAAACTAGGTTCAACAACTCTAGCAACTTTGAACTGTCACTAGGATACCAAACACACCATTCAACACAACCAGACATAAAAAACAAGTTTTTCTCAAGGAAAAGAGGTTTAACTTACAACCAAGGAACCTAAGTTGGTTCCTTGAACCTCCAAAGCACACAGTTTACTTGAACTTGCGGAAGTCTTTGTGAGTTTTAGGAGCTTAAAGCTCTAATACCATGTAAGAAAAGATGATGAACAAGTGAAGAAAATTCAAGAACAGTGAGAGAAAGAGAGAGTTTGATCCAGAAAGTAAAGAGAGAGAATGGAGAATATTGATCCAGAAAGTAAAGAGTAAAATGAAGGATTCTTGTTCTTTAGATTAATTTATGGTCTTACAAGTGATTTAAATACACAATAGAGAAGGGATAAGCTAGAGGCAAGTGGCTTGATGTGACATATTGACGCTCCAAGATTTCGAATTCAAATATACTATTTTACCTCCAAAAGTCCGTGGATGAATTTTGTGGATGGGTGAGTGGTGGATGGTAGCTTCATCCAATAACTCAATCACTATTCCCTTCTACATTCCAACAACTCAACCCCTATTTCCTTCTACATTCCAACATTTCAACTACTGGTTATTTCTATATTCTAACAAAAACAATTAATTATTATTATATATAATAGTGAATACTCACTTTTTGATATCAAAGATGTACCAGCCCTTGTTAAGAATACACTAGGCACTAGTCGGACGGCTAGGTTAGGTCTAGCGCCTAGTGAAAAAATCGGGGATTAAGCGGAAATTACGCGAAGTGGAGTTTTATATTATTTGATGAATTATAAAACATTTTAATTTTTTTTAAAATTAATATATTTAATGTTTAAAATTCTATAAACACACACAAATATAAAAATATAAACTTAATACGGTATAATTTTCATCAAAATTATGCAATTAAGTTGCACTTATAATATTTTAGATCAAATAAATATATTAAAATGTATTTTTTATAAAATAATAGATAAATAAAGAAATTAGGCGGCCGTCTAGGCGGCTAGACGGTTATGTAGGTGGCTAGACATTCATTTAGACGGTCTAAAATGATTAAATCGGACATCTAATTTTCTAGACCGATTTGACATAATCAGGACGGATGAGTGACGCTTAGACGCTTAGGCGGTTAGGTGCCCGCCTTTTAGAACAGGGGTACCAGCTAACAAATCACTTATTAGATAACAAACAACATATCAACTAACGGAGAACGCATAAACAATGTATCAACGAAAACATTGTGCATCGAACCATTTATTGAATAACATATCTTATATCAACTAATAGCATCTATTATTTAAAATCTTAGTAACCATTTATCAATTAGTTAGTACATATTTTGTAGTAGCTAATAAAACATGTATCCTCATCGACGATACAAAATTTAGGATCAGCTAAAATATAATTAAAAAGAGCTACTTTTTGTCGTCAACTTATTACAGACTCTACGACTCTGTAAACCAAATTTGTAGTTCCACATCCATGTGAAGCACAAAGGAAGATAGTTTTCGCGCGCTGCGTGCAAGACTGTCCGCCTTTGAATTATGTGCTCGTGAGATATGGATGATTTCTGAACTATGGAAGCTCTCTCTCAATGCCTTAATGTCGTCTAGATAAGCTGCAAATGCCGGCCATTCCTGGGGCTCTGATACCATTTTCTCCATTTGAGAACAATCCGTAGCAAAGGTTACTGTATACTGGCTTAAGTTTCTCATGCACTCCATTGCCCGTATTAAAGCCTCTATTTCTGAATGGAGCTGTGATTGAGCATGCCTTGTATTCTTGGCGCCCATAAGCAATCAAATCCTTCTAGTGTGCTACACCACCCTTGTCATGAGAAAGACTCCAATCTCCTTCCATGATCCATCTGTGAAACACCATCTGCCCGGAATACGAGGCAATATCTCCTCTCTCTCATATCCCGTCGTTGTTATATGTTGTGTATGCAGGACTTGTGCCTCATTCCACAGAACCACTGAAGTCTCCGCTAATTTAAGAGTGTCTCTTGGATCAATGTCCATATTACTAAACACTTTACCATTCCTACCTTTCCAAATGTACCATAAAATCAATGCAAACTTTTGTTCCTCCATGGGCGGTGATATTCTCCAAAATAGATAGTCCATGTTTGTGAATAATGACTGGGTCGGAAATGAATTTTGGTTTGTTGGGACTGGGGAGAGTACCAAGACTTGGAACGCTGGCGAACATTCGAAGAAGACGTGATTAATTTTCTCTTCTGATGCTCCGCACCTATCACATCTTATGTCACCTTTAATACCACGAGCTTCTATTTTTTTATTAACCGCAATGCACCCAGACACCAATTGCCAAAGAAAATGTTTATTTTCCGGGGGCATCGAACCTTCCAGCAGTAAGCCTTAAGAGGGGATACCGATGGTCCAAATTCAATTGGCAGGCACACTTTGTCCGGGTAAATGCGTTCAACTTGATAGCCCGATTTAACCGTATATTTTCCAGTCTTTGTAAAATGCCAACCATCTCGGTCCGCTCCTAAGTTTCTGCTCAGTGGGATGCTTTCAATCAGCTTCGCCTCCGGAGGATCTATAAGAGACCTGATTACCTCCAGGTTCTACGTCCTTGAGTGTGAATGAATAAGGGAATCTACTGTGAGATCTGGGTAGATGTCATGATTATTTGTATTTGCTGGTCTCGGGCGAGTGGATGGGAGCCAAGGATCATTCCATACTGAGATGGATGTTCCTGATCCCACCCGTTTGATTAGTCCTTTGCTAACCAGAGATCTAGCAGAGACCAAACTCCTCCACCCGTAGGATGGTGAGTAAGATCTAAGTGGCTCCAAGGGAGATGCATTCCTGAAATACCGTGCTTTGAAAACTCTGGAGAATAAAGTATCCGGTTTTTCACTCAGCCTCCAAAATTGCTTGCCCAACATTGCTGTATTAAAGTCATACAGGTCCTTAAATCCCAATCCTCCATCCTCTTTTGTAATGCAAAGTTTATCCCAAGATTTCCAGTGCATGCCTCTTGTGGAAGTCCATGTGCTCCACCAGAACGGTGCTACTACACTCGTTAACTTCTTAATTGACATTTTGGGGATCCCAAAGCTTGACATTACATGATTAGGGAGCGCAGTTACCACTGACTTGATAATCACTTCCTTTCCCCCTTTCGAGAAGAATTTAAAGGTCCATCCATTGACTCTATTATTAAACCTTTCCTGGACAAAACTAAAGATCTGATTTTTTGGGCCGCCTAAGCTCTCAGGCATTCCGAGGTAGGTTCCCATACCTCCTAAGTTTTGTATTCCTAGTATATCCCGTAATTCCTGCCTTGTGGATTCCACGATCCTGTGACCAAACTGGATCGAGGATTTGTTGAAATTTATCTGCTGACCTGATACTCCTTCATAATATTTTAATATCCTGAAGATAGCCTGACACTCGTCCTTTCGTGCTTGACAAAAGAAAAGACTATCATCTGCAAATAGTAAGTGTAACACCGGAGGGCAATATCTAGCCACTTTCATTCCAGTAATCTGTTTGTTCCTTTCCGCTCTCTCAAGTTAGCAATAGTTCTTCCGTACATATAATAAATAAATATGGTGATAGCGATCCCCTGCCTTAGTCCTCTATGTGGTTAAATTTCCCTTGGTTGACCACTAAGCAATACTCTATACTGTACTGAAGAAATACATTCCGTGATTAGATTAATCCAGTGTGGGTCAAAACCCAGTTTTTGCAGTAGATTACATATGAACTCCCATTCTACCTGATCATAAGCCTTACTCATGTCCGTCTTGATAGCCATATATTTATTTTAGCAGGACTGATTTGCTCTCAGGCCGTGAAACATTTCCTGGGCAATTAAAATATTATCCGAGATTTGTCTCCCTCCTACAAAAGCATATTGCGTCTCTGATATCAGTGAAGGGAGATACATTCTCAACCGCTGGCATAAGACCTTTAAAATTATTTTGTATCCCACATTACAAAGACTTATCGGTCGTGGTTCCCGTCATCCTAGCTTGCGCCTCTCAGTTTTGGAATCAGACATAATTTGTGTATTAGCCGCGTAATCTAATTTCCCCTGTTCGTATAAGTCGTTGACAAGAAGCAAAAGATCATCTTTGATCACATTCTAGGAATGTTGAAAAAAGAGTGCCTGTCATACCATCTCGGCCTAGGTGCCTTCTCCGGGTGCATCGATAAAAAGTGCTCGTTAACCTCTTTCTCTGTCGCCAACCCTGATCAACCATTGATTTATCTAACTCGTAATCCGTGGTTGGATCTCCCCCAAGAAATCGTCGAATTATGTGTGATGTAGATGTAAAAAGGTCCTCAAAATAATTAACTGCTATTTCTCTACTCCTTTTTCGCTCTATATCCATTCCCTCTCATTAGTCATGCTATATCCTGCAATTCTATTTGCGCTGCGCCTCACTCTGCTTGGTAAGAGCATGATAAGAATTTTGTATTTAGTCACCATAAAAATAGCAGAAGTGTGCCACATATTTATGACTCTTTTTGGTGCCAATGACTCCTCTCTCATCCTTATCGACGCCTCCTTGTAGATTCGCGAAGCCTCTAGAATAGTCCTCTTGGGAACTATTGATATCCATTTGCACAAGTTTTCCATAAACCCTTCTTTAATCTACATTCGATTTTTGTCTTCTCGATACGGCAGATTATTTTGTCCTCCATGCAGCGATGCTCCTATGCCGACTACTGATGTCATGAATACTATCAGGTCCATTGGAATCTCCAGCCCTCATCCTCTCTCACTATTGAGTCCACTTTAGCCTGTCATCGTCCAACTCCAAGCTGTTTATCAAATCTAAATAATAAGAGCTACTAAATGTCAACTTAATATATAATATGTTATCCAGATCGTAACTCAACTCCACCGAACTCCTAATACACAATCAACTGAGTAATAGTGGATGAACTCGCCGAGACAGTGAGGCACTCGATCCTGAGTCGGAACAAGACGGTGGCATAGAATGATACAGTGTATTGCAGATTGAAGATCGTCGTGATTTCAAACTGAAAATGAGCAGTATTGTAGGAATATTACAAGATAAGTTTTGTGGTGGTGGAACAATAGATATGTTTAGAGATCGATGAAGAAGATGAGATGTCACATTAAAGTCAGCTAAACTAGGTGATTACATGTGTGCATGCGTGGAGTGAGATTTGTGTATATTATATTCGTTGAATATTAACTTTGATTGATTCAACCATCATGTCATAAACCCACAAACGTATAGTTATGAACTGTCAATATAAGATTGTTGAGTAGGGTCATATTTGTTGATATTTTGTATTTAACTATTATTATATTGAGCTCACTGATATCACCGGATGTTATATATTAAAGCGCATCTCACTTCCAATATGAGAGAATTATATTTTCGTAAGATAATATGGATCAAATAGAAATTAGTGAGATCTGTGTTTGCGCGGAATGAACATTATTAAAATTATTTATACATATCCTATTATTTATTTATTATTTATTTATGTATTATTCATTGATAAATACATGAATAATTGCAAATCGGGTAACTATTACTTATGTAATTAAATTGCAGTAAGCACATAAATAAAATTAATATCATTTTTTATTTACAATATTTTTTGTTGTAAGAGTAAGAATAATCATTATTTTAAGTTTATATGGTATATAATGAATTAATATATATTTACATAGATACATATTGTATATTTTTATATGAATATATTATTATTGAAGTCGTACTCAGAAACAATATATCTAACCATATTTATCATTTGTTGTAACAAAAATAGTTATTTTATTATATGAATATTTATTAATAAGGTTCCTATCAATCCAAGATTTTGATTTAACATGTTTATTTATTTATATATATGCATGATCTATATTTTAGTTTAACGATACTGAATATATATATATATATATATTATGATATGAATGATATATTAAATGATAACTCATATTATATGATTGTCATGATCATTGTGTATCTTTGGGTTATAGACAAAAAAAAGTTTTTTAAATAGTCAGTTGAAGCACAAAAATGTTGAAAGTGGATTTTTACGGAAGTGCTAGTTACTTTATAATCGTTTAAGAAAGATTCGAAAATAGTTTAATATATAAGAGAAGAATCTAAATTTTTTTATTATATGCTTTTTGTGATTATTTTATTTTTTCAAAATATAAATTAAATCAAAAATGATGGAAGATACAAAATTGTTTCTTTCTTTTTTGTGTGCATCAGATGCAGATGACAAATCTCTGTTACACACTCTGGCAAACGCAATAAGCAGGGACTTTGTATCCTGTCGGCTAAAAGCGGTCATAGAGCGCAGTTTGTCGCTCATCGCTGGTCGCGAGCCGTAGTTGCTCCAGATGTCAGACACCGAAGGGTTCACTGGGCTGTTATTTATGCGACCTATGGTGATTGCACATACCAATTCCGCCTACACAACCATTCGACGAGACGTCAAATACACGAGAAGTGTCAGTGATTGACTGCTCCTCTTAGATCTACGAATCCAAATAACTTCTAAGGTCCCGGCG
>CAJHQP010010627.1:0-17987 GCA_905132765.1 Moricandia arvensis
CGGAGAACCGGCCTTCTTCACATAGAATTCGCCAATTTCCACCAAACCGCACATAACTACCACCATCGATGTTTGATAAACCCAATCTAGATACATGATAATTCATGATAAATCCCCACTAAGAGGAATCCATGGTCGGACCCATCAATTCCATCCGGAACTAAGAGATCCTAACATACCGGCCCAACCAAGCCATGGAGAGTTTCACTGAACAACCAAGGCCGTGGCTGGCCATTCTATGTCGGAATCATCCAACACATTCAGAACAAGAAGAACACGAGTAGATCAGAAAGGAAAGAGAAGATGGGTCAGTTCCCACCAATCCAAACACAGCCTACACGGTATTCCAACCGGGGCATTGGTGATGGTTCGGATCATCCCACTCACCTTGGCGTTCGCTAAAGAGTGCTCAAACCTTTCTCCACGTCCTTTCCTTCCTTCTTCTACCCATCATTAACCGATCTTCAAGCCACACGGACGCCCTTCTGGTTGGAATTCACAACAACCCACACGGCCACCCTTGAAACGATCTCTCTCTCTCTATCTTTCTTTCTCTCTGTCACGATTTAGCAGAGCTTTCCCTTGGAAAATTGTGTCTATTTTCGTTCCCATGGCTGTGTTTTTATAGGGAAAGGTCGCCAACTGCCTGGCGAACAGGCACAACATTGGCAGTTTACACCCATTCGCCAACTGCCTCCAACCGCCTGAAGTGCCCCTTCTTCCTTTTGGCCTGACGAACATAACCACATCCATATCCTGATGTCTGGCCTGCTTCCCCAATACCCAACATGATCAGCCCTTGACCCATGGGCCCTTTGTGATCGACCCGCAACCAACCGCCCATGACCCGACCACACGGCCCGGATCATAACACTCCACCCAGTGAGTTGAACTGAATACCCAGCTACTCCAGCTGAAGCGAGCTAGTGGTCCAGCTGCTGGATACCTAAGCTAGTGTAGTACTCTGAGCTTGCAACCAGCTGATACTAAAGATCTAACTGCTGGAGCTGGCCCTAGCTAGTGGGAGCTGCTCCAAGCTTGCCCAGCTGTTAGCTTTGATTCGCCTAATGGGCGACTTAAGTTATTGTAAGCTTACCCTGAGCTTCCCTAGCTGATTGAACTACTTCCTTTACTCACCAGCTTCCTTAGCACTCATCCGGTCCTTATTTACTTAACTCTATCCAATTCTGGTCAAGTCTCAGCATCCTGATGTACTTAACCATCCCTCCCAACCATGTACGCTTTCCTTAGGTCACATGACCTGACCAGTGCGTTCCCCGCACCAATGCCATTGCCCGAAGCCTTATCCAATTTGGGGAGCTACAAGAACACACTCTCAAACGTGGTCCGCCCAACTAGAGAGAGAGAGAGAAATAGGGTTTTTCATAAAAGACTGCTTTTCTACAATAGGGTTTGCGGAAACCCTTAAATAAAAGAAACCAAAGAACAAGCTCATAGGGTTTCGGAAATATAACATAAAACTATAGTCTTAAAAATAACATAAGATAAAATAGATAGTCTTCTAGTAGTCTTGGGCCGAGGTAGGGCCTAGGTGATTTGTATGACAAGTCGTGGCCTCGTTAAAAACCTTCCTCCGGAAAACCTCGTGGGACAAAACCAAAAGTAAGGAAAAGAGCACACACCAAATGTCTTGTCTAAACACTAGCTCAGCTTGATGTAGAGATAGCTTGAATGGTGATCAAGATATCTCGGACCATCAAACCTTGTCCAAGACTTTCTTCTTGCTGTGGATGTGAAGTGAGTAATCCTACAACAGTCTCCTTGAGTTTCTTGCCTCTAGAACAGGGTCATGGGACCTTTTGTAATGGTCAAAACATCATCACCAGGCTGCTGGTGCATTGTGGCATCATGTGGCTCGTCTAAGATCTCTTTACCCTCTTTCGTAAGCTGGTCCATGATCACATCATCCCCTCCCTCTTCAAAAAGATTTGTCCTCAAATCTGTTTTACCTGCAATAGAGGGGACCAAGTCAGTAACATCAAAGTTTAGAATCAGATTACACTTACCTTGCAAGCCTCTTTGATAGGCATTGTTGCTGACTGGTTTGGATATGTAGAAGGCATTGATCCATTTAGTTCCTGATTCATTACTCAAACCTGATACATGGAAACAAAGCAAGTTAGCACATGAAATTTTATCAAAGAGTAATAATCTTATCCCAAATTCGTTTTTGTTCGGTTTTAGCTTGTGTGCTGCATCTGGTGGTCCTTCTTTGATGAGGATGAAGCCAGTGACTTCTTGGTGCATATCCTGATCCAAATCAGGTGGCTTGAACCGCTTGTCTTCCACATGCTTGTCCTTTCTCCTTGTATGCTTCCAAGGTTCATCGTAATCTCACATGGCGCTTTTGACAAAAAAAAGTGGATCATATCTGTGTAATAGATAAAAGAACTCTTGAAAACATGATCACTTACCTTAGCATGCTCACCTGGTCGCCATAGATAGGATTGAGATGTTTTGAACTCAGAAAAATTCAAACAAAGCACACAGAAGATCATCCGAGTTGTAGAACTCATAACTTTTTCACCTGATAAGCTTTGTAAATGATTCCAATTCAACGTGAGACCCTGATGAATTACGTTTCCATAGCATTCGAGTTTGTTGAATAATTCCTTGTGGTTGTTGAGATATGTTCCTCGGACGGCTCCTATGTCAAGACCGGCTGCTAGACAGCTTTCAAGGTTTGCTTCTTGTGTCTCCAATTTAGCCAAGGAATCATCATTGATTCTCTGATCTTTATAGCCCCTATTTTCACCTGTACCTTTCTCAGCTTCTTTTGGACAACTCAAGTGGGTTATCATGTCAAAGAAAGTATTGTAGACCAGGATGTTAACAAGGCACAAAACAATACATCTAGAACCATTTATCTCAAGTTTCAGAAGTGCAATGAGTTTATCAAAGAGTGTGTCATACACTAAGATATCATCAAATAGCAATCCCAAACGTTTATAAACATTTTCAGAACACAAACAATCAATCTCAAGCTCAAAGATATTTGCAGATTTCAAAATTTCAAACCTAACACCAGCATGATGCAATTTCGGTTCATGCAGCTTCTTAGGTTCTTTCAAGACATATGTAGATTCAAGATAATCATTAGTGGCCAGTTCATGACTAGGAAAATTCACAACAAAACTTTTCTCTTCAGTTCTAGCAAGTGAATCACAAGGTTTTCGAAAACAACAATCAAATTGTTTCACTTTAGGCTCAAAAACCTTTTCAAAAAGATCAAAACTTTTGCCATGTTTCAGAAAATGATCAAGACTCAAAATACGACCAGAAATGTTTTTATTTTGATTTGGAAAACGTTTTTGATCAAATAGGTTTTCTGGTTTAAGTTCTTTAAAAGATTTAAAAATGCTATCAAAAACAGATTTTGAAACACAAAAATCTTTTACTTTGTCAAGACCAAAACGATTTATGTCTTCAGTACTCACTTTAACAAACATTTCAGGCACAGAAGCAAGTATATTAAACTCCTTACAGTGCTCTTGCAAGTCATAAGGCAAGGATTCATGAGCTGTTTCAGACTGCAAGTTTTTGTGCTGTTCTAACTCTTCTCCTTGTGTTGATTGCTCTTGTTCTTTCTCTGCTGTGTCTTCTTTTGCAACATGTGATACTGAAACAATTTTAATCGGTTGCACCGGTTCAGAAGTGAATGGCGCAACTGAGTCTGGTTCTGAATCATTGAGTTCTCAGACAGCCGTGAATGACGCTTGGTTCTGTACTTCTGAGGATGGAGGTATAATCTTAGCCTGTTTGAATTGTTTCTTCACATCCCTAAACTCTTGTGAAATTTCCTTCCTTATGCTATCTTCAATGGAACAGGTTGACGTTTTGCTTGATGAACCAACTGGACTTGAGTTCTTGCTGTCTTGTTGTTTCTGAGGAGAGTTTGAAGAACGTAGCTTTGTCTAAGGCTGCTTTCGAAGTACTTCCTTGTGGTACTGTCTTCGAACATACTCTCTTCGCATCAAAGTCCTCAGCTTATGCCAAGTTTCCATTGGTTCTTTTCCATCAAGTCTTCTGGACCTTATAAAGTGATTCCACCATCTCAAATCATAACCACAAAACTCAGCAGTAGCCATCTGAACCTTCTTTTTTTCAGCACAGTGTTGACTACTGAAAATCAACTCCATCTTCTCTTCCCACTCCACATATGCAGCAGGATTAGCATCACCATAGAAAGGAGGGATTTTTATCTTTTGATCAGCAAATTTGTCTCTGCTACTGCCTCTGCCTTCATGCCCACGTCTCAGTCTCCTTTCACTGCTTCTAGACTCAAGACTATGACAAGTAGCTTGTTGGAGATCTAGTCTAAACTGCTGCCGAAATTTATCATGGCTGGCTTTCATCTTCTGCTGCAATGAGCATTCATAGCCTTAAGTAACAGCCTTTCATCCTTGGTGAGGACTCCTTTTTGATCTCCTGCCATGGTACCTGAGACAAGAGAAAGATTAAGCCAGGAAGTAGTTCTAACAAAAGAGATCAAAGAGTTTGAAGCAAACAGAGATAACAAAGAAATCAATTTGCAAAACCAGAAATAGATTCAAATCGAAAAATTTCTGATCAAGGATGTGAAGAGTCTAAATACAGAAATCAGATCAAGGAACCCTATTTTATCAGATTTCTACACAAGAAACCCACGAGAAGGAACAACAAAAAAATTCAACACAAACAATACTTGCTCGGCAAGGAAAGACCTTATGCGTCTAGGTTAAACAAAATAAACTAGGGCTTTCGCCTAAATCCAAAAAAAGGAAAGTGACAAAATTTCGCCTAGAACACAAAGCACACGAGCAGTCCTAAGACAATCTCTAGTTCTACTTTTATTCAATTTGATAAAGAAGTATGACGGCTGAATCAAAATAAATTCAAGAGAAACGAGACTTCCCTAACCAAATCAGCTTTGATACCACATGACACACGCCTACGATGCTTCTTTGATTGATGGGAGGATAGATCCTTGCAGGAACGAATCAGAGACTCAAGTTCTTCAAGGTTTGTGGATTGAATGGTGACACAAGAGGGATGGATGAACTCTTGATGCTCCTAGATGGCTAAATCGGATATGACACACCAACTTAGACACCCTTAGACTCTGGATATTACACACCAGAAACACCTCAACTCGCCAACTAGAGAGAGAGAGAGAGAGAAATAGGGTTTTTCATAAAAGACTGCTTTTCTACAATAGGGTTTGTGGAAACCCTTAAATAAAAGAAACCAAAGAACAAGCTCTTAGGGTTTCAGAAATATAACATAAAACTATAGTCTTAAAAATAACATAAGATAAAATGGATAGTCTTCTAGTAGTCTGGGGCCGAGATAGGGCCTAGGTGATTTGTAAGACAAGTCGTGGCCTCGTTAAAAACCTTCCTCCGTAAAACCTCGTGGGACAAAACCAAAAGCAAGGAAAAGAGCACACACCAAATGTCTTGCCTAAACACTATCCCAGCTTGATGTAGAGATAGCTTGAATGGTGATCAAGATATCTCAGACCATCAAACCTTGTCCAAGACTTTCTTCTTGTTGTGGATGTGAAGTGAGTAATCCTACAATAGTCTTCTTGAGTTTCTTGGCTCTGGAACGGGTCATGGGACCTTCTGGAATGGTCAAAGCATCATCACCAGGCTGCTGGTGCATTCTGGCATCATGTGGCTCGTCTAAGATCTCTTTACCCTCTTTGGTAAGCTGGTCCATGATCACATCAGAACCTGAAGAGCAGCATGATGAATAATCAGGTTCCACACATGATCAAGGTGTGGATCAAGATGAGGGAGAAGTTGGAGATGAAAACCAGGAAGAAGAAGAGGTCGAGGAGGCTCAACCATAAGCAGCTCAACCTTTGAGAAGGAGTACAAGGGTGAGGAACCCTCCATCCAACTGGATCAACAACCGGGTATACTACAATGCTCAAGCAGTTGCTCATCCTGCCCAAGCTGTTTGGAACTTTATTCATTACCCGGAAGAGCATAAAGCCTTTATGATCAGTTTGGATGAGAGCCAGATACTAAGATCCTATGAAGAAGCCATGCTAGACAAAGTGTGGAAGGAATCAGTTGGAGCTGAAGCAGAGGCAATGATCAAGACTAATACTTGGTATGAGAGCAATCTCCCAAAAGGAAAGAAGGCTGTGACCCGCAGATGGATATTCACTATCAAGTATCTTGCAAATGGGAAGATTGATAGGAAGAAAAAAAGACTTGTGGCAAGAGGTTTCACTCAAACATATGGAGAGGACTACATTGACACCTTTGCTCCAGTCGCCAAGCTTCATACTATCCGGATAGTCATCTCCCTTGCAGTAAACTTAGAGTGGGGTCTTTGGCAAATGGATGTAAAGAATGCCTTCCTTCAAGGAGAACTTGAAGATGAAGTGTATATGCTTCCTCCACCTGGTCTTGAGCATTTGGTTAAAGATGGAAACGTGTTGAGGTTGAAGAAAGCTATATATGGACTGAAGAAATCTCCTAGATCCTGGTACACCAAGTCGAGCACTACTCTCAATGGGAAAGGCTTCAAGAAGTTAGAGCTCGACCATACCCTCTTCACCTTGACCACTCCATCAGGTATGGTTGTTCTTCTTGTGTATGTTGATGATATCATCATCACAGGAAGTGACAAGGTTGTTATTCAATCAACCAAAGACTTTCTAAAGTCGGTTTTTGAGATCAAAGACTTGGGAGAAATGAAATACTTCCTTGGGATTGAGATATGTAGATCCAAGGAAGTTTTGTTCCTTTCTCAAAGAAAATATACACTTGATCTTTTGAAAGATGCAGGTAGACTTGGAGGGAAGAGTGTCAAGACACCATTAGAAGATGGGTATAAGATTCCGCGTGAGGGGGAGATTGAAGACAGCCAACCATTTGAAGATGCCAAGCTTTACAGAAAGCTTGTTGGTAAGTTGATCTACTTGACTATTACACGTCTTGATATATGCTTTGCTGTGAACCAGGTGAGTCAACACATGCAAGGACCAAAGGAGCATCATTGGAACATGGTTAATCGGATCCTTATGTACATGAATTGCTCACCTGACCAAGGAGTGTGGATGGGATGCAACAAGAGCACTGAGGTGGTAGGATACTGTGATGCGGATTGGGCAGGAGATCGAGCAGATAGGAAGTCTACAACAGGCTATTGCACTTTCATTGGTGGGAACTTGGTTACTTGGAAAAGCAAGAAGCAGAAAGTGGTGTCCTGCTCAAGTGCTGAGGCTGAGTATAGGGCCATGTTGAAGCTGACTAATGAGTTAGTCTGGATCAAGGGAATACTAAAGCACTTGGAGATTGATCAAGCCGCACCAATGACCATGCATTGTGACAACCAAGCAGCAATTTACATTGCCTCCAACTCGGTGTTTCATGAGAGAACCAAGCATATTGAAGTCGACTGCCACAAGGTAACACAGATGATAGTCCAAGGAGTGATCTTACCTTGTTATACACGGAGTGAAGATCAGCTGGCTGATGTGTTTACTAAGGCTCCGAGGCAGAAGACACTTGAGTCCATCAATCAGAGGTGGGGACTCATTGATCTTACTAGGCGCAACTAATCCCCTGTCATGAGGTCTTTACTCTTTTCCTTGCTGAGGTTTTATCCCTAAGGATAGTTTTCTTTGGCAAGGTTTTTAATGAAGAAGATCTCATGACATTCCAAGATTGACTTGTTTCACATGGTCAAGCTTGAGGGGGAGTGTTGAACTGAATAAGATATGGGGTTATGATCTATAAAGAAGGCTGGAAAAGACTTATGGAATGGAGAGGAAGAAATTTGGAGGTGTCCGTACAAGGTCGTACAAGTTGTCTGTACAAGGCCGTACAAGTGGTCCGTATAAGTTAGGTCGTATAACCATGGTCGACCAAAAGTAAGTTTGGGTCGAGCAAAGTTACTCCGGGTAAAACCTCAGAAGTTACCTCCGCGTGGATAAGCTTCCTTCCTTCCTTCCGTGTGTCCAAGTGCACTGAACCTTGAGGATAAGAGTCAGTCCGCGTCTGGACAGGCTGGCCTAAAGCATCTAGTGAAGATGCCAAAGGAATCAAGCGTGTAGAACTTCCTGGCCAAGTATTTTGAATTAGGCGCGCCTAAGACCCTTGACTCCACATGCTTAGGTTGAAACCTTATCTTGTATCCGTTAAGCACACCAATAACCTTCCCTATATATTTGTAACTCCTCTCATTAATCAATCAGGCAATATATTCGAGTTTCTCTTATTCTCTCTAAGTGTTCTTGATGTTCTTCATTATCGAAATGGTCTCTTAGTAAAGTCTTAAACTTTTAGTCTCCAAATCTCTTCTAGTCTCTCTTAAACTCTCTTCTATCCGTTTATACTCAGATTCTATTCCTTCTTTCAATGAGCAGTATGAGAATGACCAATCATCCTAGAATCAGTGTGGAAACTATCCGTTTGTTCAACCATACTAGCAACCCTATATGCACCAAAAGAATACCCTTTGACATTACCAAGAGTATTACCATTATCCTTGAGCATTTTGATGAGATCATCCATCTCAGATTGGCGGATGAACTCATGCTCATTGAGGCATAGCTGATGGGAAGTGTAGGTCACCAGGGCCTTGCTTTCACCACCTTGACGACCTTCTGTCTCATTTGCCTTGGTTGAATTCCCAGCACCAGATTGATCACCTGTTCCATAGGTCACATTGGCTCTTTCTTCCCTCTCCTTCATGAACTTGGCCGGCTTGAGGTGAGGATGGAGAATCCAGCATTGACTCTTCTTATGACCATGCCTCTTGCAATGATCACAGTTTCCATTGAACCTTCTGTCTTCAAAGTTCCCAGCAAACCTCCTATCTTCATACTTATGGACCTTGTTAGCTTGAGGCACCTCGGCTTGATTGGCAAGAGTGAGCTCCCCTTTTCCTGCAAATAGCCCCAAAGACCCGTGTTCCTTCTGGATTTAAGCACAAACTTCTTTAAGGGTGGGGAGCTTCTCTGATCTGAGGATATGTTTGATCAGATCATTGTAGGTGGTGTTGAGGGTGAGCAAGAGCCCAAAGACCTTGTCTTGCTCACGCCTTTAATTCAACTCATCCGGATCTGTGGTGCTTGGCCTTAGCATCTCAAGCTCTGACCATAAAGCTCGAAACTTTCCCAAATACTTAGTGAACTCCATATCTTCTTGAGCTAAGTTGTTGATAGCCCTCTTGATCTCAAACACTCGTGTGAGGTTTGAGATGTTTCCATACACCTTTTGGAGTGTATCCCATAGATCTTTAGCCTTCTCACAGTAGCTGTAAGCCTCCAAGATCGACGGATCCAGTGAGCTCTGGAGGATGGACTTCACCAGATTATCCTTCTGGATCCACTTCAGTTCATCACAAACCACCACTTCTTTGTCACCTTCCTGAGTAATGAGCTTTGGAGCTTTGTCTTCAAGGACATGGTTCCAAAGGCCCTTACTTCCCACATCTGTCTTCACCACACGAGACCAAAGAAGGTAGTTCCACCTTTGAGAGTAACTGGAATGACACTAGTCTTCATGTTCTCCATTTTGAAACCAAAAGATTGAAACTTTAGCTTAATGGAACAAAAGGTTGAGACTTTGAACAAAAGAAATCAAAAGAACCCATATTCAAGTGAACCAGGCTCTGATACCATGAAAGTTTGAGAGAATCTGAGTGTAGAGAGTGAGAATGAGAGACTAAGAACACGATTTAGACTAGAAAGAAGAAGACTTGATATGAGAGATTTCGATCCATTGAGAGAGGCTTAGAGAAAGAGACTAAGAGAGACTAAAAGATTTTGATATATTGATTAATGAACCGAGGTTACAAATATATAGGAGAGGAAGCAAAGATTTACAACGGATAGATGATAAGGTTTAGGATAAGCTTATTCACCAAGCATGTGTAGTCAATCGGTCTAGGCGCGCCTAATTCAAACTTGTGGCTGGAGTGCTTCACACGCGAGATTCCTTTGGCATCTTGACCAGATGCTCTTCCAGCCTCGAGCCAGCCTGTCAAACGTGCGCCTTATCCATTCAGTCAAGCTTGATCCGCTTGGTAACTAGTAAGAGTAACTCTTGGTCGAGTTACTCTTACCCGGGTAACTTATCGCCCAAGGTAATCTTGCTCGCCCACATGTACGGCCTAGTTGTACGGACATGTACGGATCACTCTAAACCTCTTTCTTTTCTCTTCATAAGCCTTCCTCTATCAAGTTGTAACCTCTGTTCAACAAAGACCACGGGAATGACCACAAATTTGATGTTGTTCTCCATCTTGATCAGACCGAAATGAAAAGAGTCTCAAGTTGTGTTCTTGAGAGTTTCTGGGTTGCAGAAAGGAGAAAGCTTCAAGTTTGGATCTTGAGCTTTCAAAAGAGAGATTTTGTGAAGAAACATGCACAGGTTACGAGCAACCTGGCTCTGATACCATAAAAGATTTAAGAAATGAACAAGATATAGAGAGATTGAAGAGTTCTGGGTCGACCTTCGCCCAAACTCGTCCATAAAGTTGATCTAGGAGTGTTCTGGGTCGACCATGTTCGTACGGTCCGTACAGTCCGTACGGTCGACCCTATTTTTGCAAATTTCGTCCAATGGCTCCCAAAACTTCCCAAACACTTCCTCCTTGATCATAAGCTCTCCTTGATCATTGTTTTTTTGCTCAGCATAAGCTTCTGGACCCTCTATAATCCTTGGTCAGACTGAAAGTTTTCAGAGAACAAGTGCTTGAGTGATGATGAACAAGTATGAAGATGATGCGGATGAGACTTGATGAGAATGATATAGAGGCTGATGAACGAGTGAGAGAGATTCGTGAGAGTATATGAGAGATTGAGAGACTAATGAGAGAAAGAGACGTGGTAACCAGAGATTTGAGAATAAAGAGAACAAGAGACTTAAGAGATTATGAAGAAGAGAAACTCTCAACTTATTAATTCTTATTGTCTGTCTACCTCTATTTAAAGACACCTTTGTAACCTAATTGAAGCAAGAAAATCATTTCTATCCTTCTCTCTCTTTGAATTTCGAAATCTCTCTCTCTCTCTCTCTTGTTCTTCATGTTCTTCATTCTCCAGCAGTAAACTACTTCTAAATCTCTCATTCTAACATAAATCTCACACTAAGGACTCCACCATGAGTTATCTGAAGTTCCTTAGGCTCACTGGCTAATCGCTAGGCTTTGAAGAACTCTACTCTTTTCCTTAGCTAGTTTTGTCCCAAATGGGTTTTCTGGCTAAGGTTTTTAATGAGGGAGATTCTTCAAGGTTCCAAGCTTATCCAAGGATCTCCCATGTTCAAGCTTGAGGGGGGGGGTGTTGGAATGAAGTAAGAAGAAGCACCTGTTGAGAGTGAAGGTCGCTTGTGCAAAAATAATCATGTGCAAAGTTTGTACAAAAATATTATTTTGCACAAGATTTGCACAAGAAAGATAATGAAGTGCAAAGTTCGGGTAAGCCTCAAAACACCCAAAGATCAATGTGCAAAACAAGGGTTGAAGATAATCTTTGGTGCAAAGTTTCTGCAAAAGAATCAAGACCAAGATTAGTAAAGTGCAAAGTCCGGGTCAGCCTTGAATCAACCAAAGAAGAATGTGCAAGATTAGGGTCAAGATAACTTGTGCAAAGTTAGGGACAATAGTTTCATGATCATGTTGGTGCAAAGATAGGGAGTTCCTGTCGACCAAGAATCTGTTTCAGAAAGTCTTGTAGACGTTGCAGGGAAAGGAGTTTGATTTGAATTCAAAATGAAGTCACATGCAGAACTTAAGGAATGGAGCTGTTTGGAGCTGTCACTCTCGCCCTCAGCTGCAGCAGAAACCTTTTCCTCATCCTAGAATAGTTGTTTAATGTTCCCTAAAGATAATAGTTGTTTATTGTCTAAGGCTTCAGTGTACTCTTGGCTATAAATACCCTCATTGTGCACGAAATTAGTTAAGCTGAATGGGGGAGTTCCCCTTTCATCTTCACCATTCTCTGGTCTCATACTCTCTCATAATCTCTGGTTACTCAAACTCTCACAAACATTCTCATGATTCTCTCTTAAACTCTGCATAATCTCTCATACTCTCTGAAGTGAAAGTTAATTCTCTCCTTCACCAATTCTCTTATTCTATTGTTTCTCTATCCTCCATACTCTCTATTGTTCATGCCTCACCAGCATTGTTGATCAGCCATGATTCTTGAAGGCCATGGACTGAAAACTGCTTCCGCATTCTCTCATTCTCCATCATACTCTCTCATACTTTCCATTATTCTCTTATACTCTCTCATACTCTTGTTACTTATTCTCTCATTCTCTGGTTACTTATACTCTCTAGTTACTTTATTCTCTCCATCACTCACTAATTTTGTGCTTTGAATCTGTCTATACTCAACATGTTCTAAGTCTAAGAATGGTGATTGGTGTTTGTGCTTGGTTGTCTCAAGAAGACAATGCGAGTTTGGTTGATCTAAAGCAGCATCAGAAGCTTTGGGAGTTAGAACCAATGGCCTCAGCTTCATGGACCCAAGACAAGAAGATCTTGAGGAGAAGAGACTGTAGGAAAGTGATGAATCAGTGTTAGAATTTCACCAGAGAATACAGATCTGTGTTTCTGTGTGTGAAGAAGATGATGAACAGTGGTATTTGTAGCAGAGAAAACTCGAAATGAAGAAGAGAGTGGATCCGGTTTCTGCTTGTGTTTACTTGAACCAGAAACAGAGATAAAGAGAGAATAAAGAGAATAAGGAGCGATTTGAGAGAGTATCAGTGAGATTCGTGTAACCAGAGTATGATAGCTTTAGTATCAAGAGAATATAGAGTTTAGAGAGTGAGGAGTAACCAGAGAATGGTGAAGAAGAAGGGGAACTCCCCCATTCAGCTTATTTTTTTAAAAATCGCCACTTATGGCTGTTTTATAGACAATACAAGAAGCAGATTGCTTAATCTAGATCTAATGATTGATAAATAACTTGAAGAATGGATGGCTGAGATGGATGACGAGTTTGAATCTTTTCAAATGCAAGGAAGGCTTGTGATTGGCTGTCCATAGGCTCCTCTGAATCTGCCCACTTTCCTGGCCAGATACATTGTCACTAAGCTTCTTCCTTTTCCAGCAAGAGGCGCCAACTCTCATTTTGAACTGATTCGTATGTAGGAAAGTGCTATATCACTTGCCTATGTAGTTGATGCATGTAGTCGATGCATGTAGTCGACTATATCAGCTCGTATGTAGTTGAGGCATGTAGTTGACTATATCAGCTCACATGTAGTTGAGGCATGTAGTCAACTATGTCACTTGCCTATGTACACAGATGTTCTTCTCTTCTCTTGATGTCAATACTTTGCCTCCATCTCATCTCTCTCTTTTGTTCATTTCTTCTCTTCAAGTTAACAATCAGCTCATCAGCAAGATGTTTGCCTAAGGTTCTTTAAGCTTCATGATGAAGCATCAGAAAGACACAGCTCACAAGCATGGAGTTCTTCCTTTTTTGAGTTAAAAGTAGTGGTGTCACACACGGTTCTCATGGTGTCACACACACTCAACAATCAGTTCAGATCATAGCTCAAGCCATCAGTCACTTTTGGAGGTTCTAAAGACAAGTCCAAGCCGCAATTCAGATCATGGATCAATGAAGCCTCAAGATCAAATAAAACCAAGGTCAAAATCTATCCCAATGCACCATAAAGACTATACTCTTTTTGTCCTCATCATGGTTTTATCCCAAGTGGTTTTACATGGTGAGGTTTTTAATGAGGTAGTGATTTGTGTGTTGCAAGCTTGGCCTTTGGAACCAATGGCTTCCGCAGCCCAAGCTTTGTGAGAATAGATGAATTATGAGAAGATAATGATGGACTTGAAGGTTAACTTATGGAAGAACAGAGACTGGGCGAGAGAGGGAACAAGTATGGTTAAGAGACAGTAACTAAAGAATGAGAGTTTGTGAAGTATGAAGAGTATAAGCTTGAAAATAACCAGAGTAATTATGGAGATTTAGAGTATCAGAGAGTAATATAACAGAGTAACTCGTGGGAGAGAGATTAGTAACCAAGAATATGTGAAGGAAAGAGTTAACTTTCTCTTAGATTACCTTATGTTACAACAAGGCCTTAAATAGGCAAAGACAATATTAAACAATGAATAAATCTTGGTTCTATTAAAAAATTACTTCTGTAGGGAAAGAGAAGATGCCAAAGGAGAAGAAGACAAGGTCTGGCTCGTCCATACGAAGGGAAAGGGACAGGAGGAGAGATGGTGGTGCAGTCTCCCATTGATGAAAGTGACAGCTCTGGGTGCAGTTCCTTAAGCACATGTGATCTTTTATTTTACTTAAGTCCTCACTTGTCCAGCCACTCTCTCCAACGGTCAGAAGCCTTAATTTAAATTCAAATATGCTTTTGAGGATGAAGCTGGACGAGATCCATCCTTTCCTTGTCTTCCAAGACACTCTAACTCAAGCTTGGTTGCTTGGAAGTCAAGACTGTATGGGCTGACTTCTTACACAAGTATCCAACCTCTTCTCTTCTTCTTGTCACTTATTTCATTCCAACATTCTTCTCTTGATATTCATTGTGCACAGCATCTTGGTCATACTCAGCCATACTTCTTTCCTCTCAACCTCTAACAATGCCTTGGTTCACAAGTCTATATGACCCAGTCTCAGCTACATGTTTCTGGATCACTTCTTATGCTTGTCTTCTTTATTTCTCTTTATCAATACTTGGGTCATGAACCAGCTACTTCTACTGGTCATTCCCTTCATCATTTTAACACTCCCCCTCAAGCTTGACCATAGGAGATCCTTGGGCAAGCTTGGAACTGAGAGTACTTGCCTCATTAAAAACCTAAGTGTGGAAAACCTCATGGGATAAAACCAACACTTAGGGAAAAAGAGTGCAACTACTTCAGCCTGGGGATTGGCCAGTGGGTTTATGAGCCTTATGATCATGTTGAGGGACTCATAAACCCTGGATCATGGCCTTTCTTCGATGGCAAGCTGGCACCCTTTCTTCATATTCAGATTAAGTGACACTTGCTACATACTGAAATCAGCCTTGAGCTTCTTGTTATGATCAGAGCTTGTCTCCCCCTTTCTTCTGGCTTCTTGCCTCCATTTAGGGATTGAGTCAAAGCCTGCCTTTGCTCATGAGCTCAGTAGGTACTTTGAAATCACCATTCTAGCCACTTCTTGAAGCTTTACCAACCAGGTACAAGCACACATGCTATGGGCTGATTCATAGCTTCCCAACTGAAGGTAACTGTTCTAACTCCATATATAAGCTGATCCATAGCTTCCCAACCAGAAGGTAACTGTTCTAACTCCCAAGCCTTGGGCTGATACATAGCATTCCAATCAGCTTGCCTCTCCACCTGATCTTCTTGCCAAGTAGTCTCTGATGGCCATCTGTTCTAACACCAAGTTGCTGCTGTCCTTTCTGATGTTTCTTTGATCCGACTGATGAGAAATCTTGCAAGGGTGAATTCCACCCCTTGCATACTCTCACTTCTGATCTGAGGTGAGGGAATGGAAGACTTGGACCTTCAGGAATGCTCATCATTACCCCTCCTCAAGCTTGATCCAGAGAGAATAAGTGAAGGACCAAGCTTGGAAGTGAGCAATATTGAGTTTTCAAACCAGGAGCGCATCACCCCTACAGCTGCGCTTAAGTCAACCGGTTCCTCCCTTAATCTCTTCTCCACTGCCTCTTGTAAGTCTTTTGAACCAGGAGCAGTAAATGCTCAGGTATGATAACTCATCAGTTACAAGGCATCTAGTATTGACATGAAGGCATGAAGAGATGAATGACAATACAATCAGAAGAAGAATGAAGCAAATGGAGGTAACTTGTATTACAAGTCTGTCCGTACAACCTAACTTGCAGTGCAAGGTTGTCCGTACAAGACCTAACTTGGCGTGCAAGGAAAGACAAAGGGATGAGAGGATCAGTAACTAAGTTACCTTAACCAGAAGAAGCTCACCAGACTTGCCTAAACCTTTAGGGACGTTGAGGAACCAGAAGGGAGGCAGAAGTCACATGCTGAGTTAAGAATTTGAATCCTTGGGACCATTTAGGTCAGGTCACTATCAAGCCCTGCTGCCCTGGCGAGCTGCTGCACCATTCTGTCTTCTTCTGGAGTATTTGTTTATTATTCTTGTTGTCCTGGTGTGTCCAGATTAAGCTTATTTATATCTTTGTATTGTTACCAAACAAAGCAAGGAAATTATTCCTCATTAATCTATTCTTTCTGTTCTCTCTCTCTCTCCTTATTCTCTCTCGAAATCTCTCCTCTCTCTCTCTAGTTCTTCCTGTTCTTCATCTCCTTCACTAAACCAGATACTAAATCCACTTATTCTAACATGGTATCAGAGCTAAAACGCTCTTGAAACCTTTCTATACTTCCGCAAAGCACTCTACTCTAATCTCTGTTCGAATTTCTTCAAGTCTCACTCTATTACCCAGCGGTTAATAGCAAGAGAAGATGGAGAATACCAAGTTCGTGACCATTCCTGTGACTCTGAAGGGGATGAACTATCTTCTATGGTCCAGATTGGTGAAAACTGCCCTTGGAGGAAGAGGTTTATGGAGCCATGTCTCAACTGGAGAAGCTCCAAAACAGACCATCCAAGGAGAGGATGGAAAGAAGATAGTCGTGGTGGATGAAGGCAAATGGGCTCAAGAGGACTCCATGGTGCTTTCTCTCATCCAAAACTCTCTGGATCCAGCTATTTTGGAAGCTTATTCATACTGTGAAAGCTCCAAAGACTTATGGGAAACTCTCTACAAGGTTTATGGAAACCTTTCCAACCTTACTCGAGTTTTTGAAGTTAAGAGGGCCATTAACTCTCTCAGTCAAGAAGATATGGACTTTACAGCTCATTTTGGCAAGTTTAGGTCTCTTTGGGCTGAGTTGGAGATGCTCAGACCACACACTGTCGACCCAGCAGCTCTTAATGAGAGGCGTGACCAGGATAAAGTCTTTGGGTTACTCCTCACCCTCAGTCCAACCTACAACGACCTGATTAAACATATCCTAAGAGCTGACAAGTTACCAAGCCTTGAAGAAGTCTGTGCCCAGATACAGAAGGAACAAGGATCCCTTGGCCTTTTTGGAGGAAAAGGTGAGCTAGTCATGAGCAATCAAGCTGAAGGACCAGTAGCAAACAAGGGGGTTTACAAACATGATGATAGAAAAGTATTGATCTGTGACCACTGCAAGAGGAAAGGCCACATGAAGGATAAGTGCTGGATACTTCATCCTCATTTGAAGCCAAACAAGTTCAAGGAGCCAAGGAGCCAATACCAGGATGCTAGAGCCCATTTCTCAAATGATGGAGTGGAACCAGTGACTCCCTCTGGATGCTCCTCAAGGTGCTCTAACCCTATTGCAAGGACCAACCAGGATGAGACCATCAAACGTTCTGACCTGGAGGCCCTCATCAAGGCTTTAAAAGAAAACTCTGGTATCCCTAAAACCCTTGGTATCTCACTTAATGCATCTTATAATGTTGGCACTGCCTTGAATGGAATTGATACTACTAGACCACTAGTAATAGATTCAGGTGCTTCACATCATATGATTAGTGACTCTAACTTGATTACTAATATAAAACCAACTCTAGGCAGTGTCATGATAGCTAATGGTGATAAGGTACCAATAAAAGGTATAGGCGAATTGAAATTGTTTGATAAAGTGTCTAGGCCTCTATATGCCAACCTTTGCATCAAACCTCTTGTCTGTTAAAAAGGCCACCACTAATTTGAATTGTCATGTTACATTCACACCTAATGAAGTGTATTTTCAGGATATTGAGACCAGTAAGTTGCTGGGCAAAGGTGGAACCAAGGGAGACTTGTACTTGCTTGAGGACACAATGCTAGCTTCTGATTTATCTTGTGCTTTAAGTTCTGTTTCTGAATTACCTAAAGATGTAATATGGCATGCTAGACTAGGACACCCTCATTCTCGTGCCTTGAACATCATGTTGCCTAGTATTTATTTTAAAAGTG
>CAJHQP010010628.1:0-17985 GCA_905132765.1 Moricandia arvensis
AAACTGTACAAGCCATGAGTCTCCTGCCCATTTGTTGTCGATCAGCCACCACATCATCCCTCATCCATCTTTAATCTTTGGTGATTTTTTGTTGGAGCTTCTCCACTGGAAACAGGTTTCCATAAGCCCCTTCACCAAGAGCTGTCTTGGCAACCTTGACCACAGCATATAGTTTCCCCCAGTTAGGGTTACTGGATGACCAGCTATTTTAGAATTATCCATCTGAATAGCTTTTGTCTAGTGGGTAAAAGGGTGAATCAAGAATGTTCGAAATATGACCAAGCTGCCTCAGAAGAAAGTAACAAGCTTTTGAAATAAACAGAGGGGATAACTGAATGCAGAACCTTAAGAAACAAAGACGATTCTCAACTGACAGTATGAACTGGAGACAGAACAGAGTGAGAAAACAGAGTGAAGAAACAGAGTGAGAACAGATGTAGGCGTTTAAAGGTGTAACAGAGTGAATTTGCGAAGATAATAGAGAGAGAAGTCTCAAGAGCTTGAAATGCTCTGATACATGTGAGTTTATGAGAATTATAGAGAGCTTACGCCAAGAAGCAGATGAGTCTGCTCACGAACATGAAGAACAGCAAGAGAGAGAAGCAGAGATTTTCGCAGAGAGAGAGACGAGTTTAGATAGCAGAAGTTATTCCCCTTGTCTTGAGGTTCTTTACACTCTCGTTGTCTATTAAAGGAAAACAAATACAAGGTTTCCGTCAGACCAGAAATACACAATAAACAAAGCAGAAGGACATAATAATAAACAAAGGCGGTAGGAACAGTCCAAACTGTCCCACTGTCTTGAATCAGAGTCAGAGCAGGATAGAGACTGTCCAACGGATTGATCCTCTTCGTTCACATTGTGGATTCCCATTCTTTATTATTCAAATATCTTTCCCACCTTAGACAGATGAAGCTTAACCATACAGACCCTCTTAGTCTGGTTACTCCTTTCTCTGACGTGCAGACACACCACAAAACCTGCGGTACTTGTATGGACACGCTTGTATTCACAAGTACTCTGATCCGAGTTTTCTTTGCTATTAATGCTATCATCTCAACAGTATGATAGCTAATGGTATTGCATAGAGTTCTATAAAGGTGTAGGGTGATTAAAAACTGTTTGATAAGCGTGTCTAACGCTTGCGATAATGCACCTTTGCTCTAACGCTCTGTCTGTTAGAAGGCACTACTGATATTAAATTGGCATAGCTACTTTCACCCTAATGAAGTCTGATGTTCAGGATATTGAGACTAGTAAGTTGCTTGGCAAGGTGGGAACCAAGGGAGAACTTGTGAACTTCCTTGAGGACACCTGCTAGCTTCTGATTTATCTTGTGCTTGTAACTCTGTTTCTGATTACTAATAAGATGTAATATGGCATGCTAGTAGTACGGACACCCTCTATTCTCGAGCCATTGACATCATGTGTCTAGTGTCTTCTTTATCACAGTGTTGTGAAGCTTGTATTCTAGGAAACATTGCCAGTCTGTGTTTTCCTAAATCAGAGTGACTATCTATGAATTGAATGGCTTTGATATTACTCATTCTGATGTTGGACATCCCCTTGTGCATCTATGAGAACAACATAAGTACCTTGTGACTTTTATAGATGAAAAATCTAAGTACACATGGTTAACCTTGTTGAAATCTAAGGATAGGGTGCTAGAAGCATTTAAAAATTTTCAAAGCTATATTGCTAACCACTTTCATGCCAAGATCAAAATATTTAGATCAGATAATGGAGGAGAATACACAAGCACAATCTTCAAGCAACACCTTGCAGCACAAGGCATCATCCATCAAACTAGTTGTCCCTACACACCTCAACAAAATGGTGTGGCTGAGAGGAAAAATCGACATCTAATGGAGGTGGCCAGAAGCATGATGTTCCATATGAATGTTCCTAAACATTTTTTGGGGTGATGCAGTTGTGAAGAACATGATGAACAAACTGAAGAACAAGAGAGAGAAGAGAGGTTTCGTGTAGGCAGAGAATAAAGAGAGAGGAAAGTGTTTTCCTTGCTTTGATTAATTCTGGGATAAGTCCCATAAATAGGGAGACAGATTACAAAGAGACAAGGGAGAAAATAATAAACTAAGGCTGGTGAAGAAGACAAAATGGGCTCATTCAGCAGAGTGAAAGTGACTGGTCTACTCTCTCTCTCTTCTTAAACCTTGCATGTGATCTCTTGCCTTGTCTTGATCCCCAACGGATCCCTGCTCCACTCAACCTTTCCAGAGACTTCCTGAGTGCTTCTGGTTACTTTCTGAGTGCTTCTGGTTACTTAGACAATATACTTGACAAGTTCCCATCCGGTTACTTGCCTTCCAAGCTAGGTTAGGTCTAGACTCATAAACTGTACGGACAGACTTGTGTCCCAAGTTTCATTAGACCAAGCACTTCTTCAACAATCCATCCGAGTACATTCTTCTTCTTGTCTTATTTATTTCCAGATTATTTCTTCTTCATGTCAACACTCCCCCTCAAGCTTGACCATAGGGACTGGTCAAGCTTGGAAGCCATGAAGCATTCCCTCATTAAAACCTTAGCTAGGTAAAACCACTTGGGAGAAAACCCAAGCTAAGGAAAAAGAGTAGAACACTCCATGGAGGAGAGATCAGTGACATGTGAGGTCTATGAGTCCAAGCTTTGGATGAATGAACTCACAGACTTTAGTACTTGCAGCCTTGGTGAAGATATCAGCTAGCTGGTCTTCACTTCTTGTATAGCATGGTAGGATGATCCTCTGCTCCACAGCTTGTCTCACCTTATGACAATCAACCTCAATGTGTTTGGTTCTTTCATGAAACACATTGTTGGATGCTATATGTATTGCAGCTTGATTATCACAATGCATTGTGATTGGCGATGATGTCTCCACACCCAAATCATTGAGCAGGTTCCTGATCCAAATGAGCTCACTAGTGAGCTTCCTCATTGCTCTATATTCTGCTTCAGCACTTGAGCAAGATACCACCTTCTGCTTCTTGCTCTTCCAGGTTACCAAATTGCCTCCAATAAAGGTACAATAGCCTGTTGTTGACCTCCTGTCCACTCTATCTCCAGCCCAATCAGCATCACAATATCCCACTATCTCTGTGCTCTTGTTGCAACCCATCCAAACTCCTTGACCTGGTGCTTCTCTTAGATACCTTAGAATCCTTTCCACCATGTTCCAATGGTGAACCTTGGGAGCTTGCATATGCTGGCTAACTTGGTTGACTGCAAAGCACACATCTGGTCTGGTGATGGTGAGGTAGATGAGTTTCCCAACCATCCTCCTATAGTGCTTAACATCTTCATAGGGCTTGTCTTCAATCTCCCCCTCACGCATCACCTTATAGCCATCTTCTAGTGGAGTCTTGGCTGCTCTTCCACCTATATTACCTGCCTCATTTAACAAATCAAGTGTGTACTTCCTTTGGGATAGAAACAGTCCATCTTTAGATCGACATATCTCAATCCCTAGAAAGTACTTTAACTCACCCAAGTCTTTGATATCAAATGAGGATTTAAGAAAGGCTTTAGTTAAGAGAATACCTTCCTTATCACTACCAGTGATGATGATATCATCCACGTATACAAGGATCACTACAATCCCTTGTTGGCTGGTGAGAGTGAAGAGTGTGTGATCAGCTTCAGATTTTACAAAACCTCTTCCGTTTAGGGTGGTGCTGAGCTTGTGATACCAGGCCCTTGGTGATTGTTTTAAGCCATAGATGGCTTTCTTCAATCTGAGAACATTTCCTGGCTTGACAAGATGTTCTAGACCAGGGGGTGGTCTCATATAGACTTCATCTTCAAGTTCTCCTTGTAGGAAAGCATTTTTAACATCCATTTGCCATAGATCCCACTCCAAGTTAACTGCCAAAGATAGGATGATCCTTATGGTGTGTAGTTTGGCAACTGGTGCAAAAGTATCAAGGTAGTCTTCCCCATAGGTCTGAGTGAATCCCCTTGCTACTAGTCTTGTTTTGCGCCTCTCCACTGTACCATCTGCATTATACTTGATTGTGAAGATCCAACGACTTGTTACAGCTTTCTTGCCTTTGGGAAGCTCCACTTCATACCAGGTATCATTGACAATCATTGCATTTGTTTCACTTCCAACTGATTCTCTCCACTCCTTGTGCTCCATAGCTTCCTCATAAGACCTTGGAATGTATTCCTGGTCCAGTTCTCCAATGAACACAACATGTTCCTGAGGATACTGAGCTAGGGAACACACAGCTTGGATAGGATGTGCTACTGCCTGGGAATTAAAGTACACCCTTGTGTTGATCCAGTTAGAAGCTGGTTGTTTGATTCTGGTACTCCTCCTTAGTGGTGGTTGTGCTTCCTCCTCATCATATGAAGGCTGAGTTTCATTTAACACTGAACCCTCTTGTTCTTGTTGCTCAGCTTGATCATGAGTTGTTGGTGAGGTATCCTGTTGTGGCTCAGCCTGATTGTCATTGCCCCCCTCATGATCAAGGTGAGGAACTCCAAACTCATCAATACTTGACTCGGTTTCAGTAGGTGGTGTTGGGTCCCTCCTGGTATCCTTTGGTTCAGTTTCCACCCTTGCTTCAGGCATACTGACCCCAAGGCTTTCCATTACATGCCTAAGATTGCTTGCTCTATCAGAGGCTGATTGGGATAGGTTTTCCAGCTCATCCCAACTTTTTCATTATAATACCCTCTTGATTCTACAAACTTCACATCCCTAGACACCATGACTCTCCTAGTCTCTGGTGAATAGCACTTGTACCCTTTTTGGTTTGGGGAGTACCCAATGAACATTGCCCTTGTACTCTTAGCCTCTAGCTTGTTCCTTTGCTCTCCTGGTATCAAAACAAAACAAAGACACCCAAACACACGCATATGATCTATAGATGGTCTGGTTTTGTTTAGTACCTCAAATGGAGAGTGATCCTGTAGAATTCTGGTGGGAGTTCGGTTAATCAAATAGCAGGCTGTCAATACTGCATCTCCCCAAAATCTTTTGGGTACACTCATATGGAACATCATGCTCCTGGCAACCTCCATGAGGTGTCTATTCTTTCTCTCAGCTACACCATTCTGTTGAGGTGTGTATGGGCAGCTGGTTTGATGGATCACCCCATGCTTTGCTAAGTGTTGTTTAAATGCATTGCTTGTGTATTCCCCTCCATTATCTGATCTAAAATTTTTATCTTGGCATTGAAATGGTTAGACACATAACTCTGAAAATTTATAAAAGCTTCTAGACCCTATCTTTTGATTGCAGCAGTGTGATCCATGTGTATTTAGACTTCTCATCTATGAATGTTACAAAGTATCTATGATGTTCTCTAGATGCACATGGAGCAGTCCAAACATCAGAGTGAATAAGGTCAAAGCAATTTTCATAGATAGTACTTGATCTAGGGAACACATTTTTGCAATGCTTGCCTAAGATACAAGCCTCACAATCACTTTTAAAAGAGATACTAGGAAGCATGATGTTCAAGGCACGAGAATGGGGATGTCCTAATCTAGCATGCCACATTACATCTTTAGGGAAATTAAAACTTGAATTTAAAGCACAAGATAAATCGGTTGCAAGCTTGGTGTCTTCAAGCAAGTACAAGTCTCCCTTGGTCACACCTTTGCCAAGAAACCTACTAGTTTCAATATCCTGAAAGTAGACATCATTAGGAGTGAAGGTAACCTTGCAATTCAAGTCATTGGTAGCTCTCTTAACTGATAACAGGTTGGATGTGAAACTAGGCATGTAAAAAGCTTTAGAATCTTTTTCAAATAACCTAAGATCACCTATCCCTTTAATTGGAACTCTTTCTCCATTAGCTATCATAACATTTCCTAAGGCAGGAACAATATTTTTAATCAAGTTTAGATCACTAATCATGTGGTGACTAGCTCCTGAATCTATAACTAAAGGTTTTGTAAATTCAGAACCAGCTAAGGCATTCAAGGAGATACCACTATTTGAAGCATGTAAAGAGGTACCAAGTGTGTTACCAGAGTTTTCCTTGAGGATTTTGATGAGAGCCTCAATGTCAGAGCGCTTGATGACTTCATCTTGAGTTGTCCTCAAGGTTGAGCAGCTACTGGATGCTAAGGCCTTTCCCTCACCAGGTCCAAGTCCATTGGAGGAGCGCATGGTTCCTGGAGCAGATGGCTCGCCTATATCACCAGAGAAGTTAGCTCTTGCATCATTGTAAGGATTCCTGAACTTCTGAGGCTTGAGGTGAGGATGTGGTACGGCCCTGGAATGGCTGTCTCTCCCTGGATCATTTGAAGGGGGCGTGGGTGTATGATAGATGATGAAGATGGACTTTGCTAAAGAGCTATGGATTGCTCAGAAGCTGTTTTGCTACTCCTGAGACACAGGGGCGTCCTGCTTGATGTCTAGGATGATTCCCACGGAAGATCAACCTCCTTAACAATGGAAAGTGTTCATTATATAACAAAGTAACCAGATCTCCTCAGAGAAGAAACGACAGAAAAAGTTTATTGCTTGATTGATTGTTTACATGGAGGCTCGTGGTTACATAAATAAGAAAGAAGAAAACGAAATCCTAAGCTAAAAAACCCTAAACCTAAACCAAGTTGGTTTAGTCTAAACCTATTCCTAATTGGTTTACTAACCCTAAACCCAATTGCAATTGGTTTACACTTAATAAAAAATCATAAATAAACTTAAAATAAACCATATTAGACGTGCTTAATCTTCTTGGCCCAATCATATCCAAGCTGGCTTGTCTTTCCACTTTTTGGGCCGATAAAGGCCTTTTTCGAACAACTCTTGCTTGGGCTCAATCCATCTTGTTTCTGCTACGACCAAGTACCTCCTTAAGCTCATTTGGATGATGAAAATACTCCTGATAATCCATTTCCAGCTCTGGTTCTTCATCTTCCATTTCCAACTCATTTCTCGGCCATGTCGGTTTGACCGGTCCATTTCGCGATCATGCAAGACCATCCATTTCATTTCCTGTCCAACCAGCTTCCTTCCATCAATTCCTTGGTCAATCAGGTTGAGTACTAGACGTCCATGTTGGTCCATAGTCATTCCTATCTTTATAAAGGGCTCATCAAGGCCCACAGCCTTCTGTCGGTCCAATACCTCATGAATAAGCCCAATAAGCTCTCCAATAAGCCCATTAAGCTGTGCTATGGCCCATATTCTTTCTGAGACGTGTATTGACTTCCAGAGCATAGATTTGAAGCTGATCCAGGTCGCACCATTCCCTCCTCCTTTAAAAGGATTTGTCCTCAAATCCAGCTCTTCAAGAGTGAAAAGATGGTCGAATCTCAGCTTATTTGTTTCTCTTGGGAACATGGTGTTGTTAAAGCTCTTGTGCACGTTTATCTCCCCTCCAGGCTCAAACACAAAGCTTTGTAAATCCTTCACACGTCCTAGAGGCTTCACTGGACTCTGCTCATTACAAATAACACTTAGAGCAAGCAATTTCTGCTCTTTGTTTAGTTCAGATCTCATTGCTTCTGATTGAGCTTCTCTCCATTGATACCAAACAAAAGCCTTGATCTTATACTTCTGGAAACGTAATCTCAGCTTGAATAAACCAGAAACGAGAATTGGTTCTCTCTGTTCATGCAATAACCCTTTCAAGTCAAGCTTCAATGCTGCTGCTATTTGGATCAGATTGTTGTTAATGCTTTTAGGCAAACACAAGCTTCCTCCTGGTTCGAAAACAAGGTGTTGCAGACCCTTAACAAACCTCAGGTGCTCCACTAGGCTGATCTGAATCCATACAGGAGGTTTTGTTAGTAGATCACAAGAAAAAGATTCAATGATATCACCTTCTTCAACCATAGTTGTAAGTTGTAATTCATGAGCTTTAGGTGATCCATCAAGGACTCCTTCTTCAGCTTGGTTCAGAACATGCACGTGATCATATATAACTGATGATATCTCCTCTTGATTCAGGTGGGTGTCCCAGTTGTCTGCTTGACAAAGAGTGGTTGGTTCTGATTCAAACTCTTGTTCTATCTCACCCTGTTTTGCTGCAGTTTCTTCTTTCTTCTCTGCTGGTTCCTTCTGGCAACAACTTAGCTCATCATCTCTGGATTCTGGACGTGGGACTGACATGTGTTGTGGGTTTTTCATCACAGCAGTGAGTGATTGATCTATCATGTTCATGAGGTGTTTCTTGAGCTGTGGGCTTTGCAATTCATCAAGATATGCTTCATGTAGCTGCAGCTTTCTCTGTTCCTCACGACTATAGTAGGACTTTAGTTCATCTCTGGATGTCCTAGCACGTCCTTTAGATTCTCTAGCTGTGCTTTGCATCCTTTCCAAATCACTTTGCCCATACCTCTTGGCTACAAACCGTTTCTTCATGACAATCTTCATCTCATACCAAGAAGAAATTTGTTGCTCTCCATATTGTCTCCTAGTGTTAGCTGTCTGATACCACCAGTCAAGTGCATATCCACATAATCCAGTAGTTGCTAGCTGAACCTGCTTCTCTGCTGTGCGTCTATGGCAGTTAAAGATTGAATCCATCTCCTTTTGCCATTCTAAGTATGTATCTGGATCAAACTCTCCATAGAAGGGGTGGAATCTGGAAAACTTTTTCTCTTCTCTGCAACAACTCCTTTGTTGCTTTGCTCTCAGCCTTCTTCTCATTGTTTCTATTGATTCCAAAAGAATACATGGAATATCTACTTGGTATTGGATAGATTTCGTGCTCCTAGGATAGAACTTCAAACCCTAACCTTCAAGTGGCTCTGATACCACTTGGTACGGCCCTGGATAGGCTGTAACTCCCTGGATCTCTTGTAGGTGGGTAAATCCTTTGATAATCCTTGCAAACAGAGAATCAAGGACTCAATCTGCTTCAAGGCTTGTGGATTGATGTGGGACACAAGAGAGATGGCACGTCTCCTGATACTCCAAGGCTTCTGATCTGGATATGACACACCAAAACAGAGAACCCACGCTGGATGTTACTCACCAGCAAGTCTCAACTCGCCAAAGCAAGAGCAGAGATGAAAAGAAACGTTTTTGATTGCTAAACTTCATTGATTCATTATTCAGCTGACTGCATACAATTATATAAAAGAAAACACGAAATCCCTAAACCTAAACCGAATGGGTTTTGGTTTTGTCTAACCCTAACCTTCAAGAGGCTCTGATACCACTTGGTACGGCCCTGTAATGGCTGTCTCTCCCTGGATCACTTGAAGGGGGCGTGGGTGTATGATAGATGATGAAGATGGACTTTGCTAAAGAGCTATGGATTGCTCAGAAAGCTGTTTTGCTACTCCTGAGACACAGGGGCGTCCTGCTTGATGTCTAGGATGATTCCCACGGAAGATCAACCTCCTTAACAATGGAAAGTGTTCATTATAGAACAAAGTAACCAGATCTCCTCAGAGAAGAAACGACAGAAAAAGTTTATTGCTTGATTGATTGTTTACATGGAGGCTCGTGGTTACATAAATAAGAAAGAAGAAAACGAATCCTAAGCTAAAAAACCCTAAACCTAAACCAAGTTGGTTTAGTCTAAACCTATTCCTAATTGGTTTACTAACCCTAAACCCAATTGCAATTGGTTTACACTTAATAAAAAATCATAAATAAACTTAAAATAAACCATATTAGACGTGCTTAATCTTCTTGGCCCAATCATATCCAAGCTGGCTTGTCTTTCCACTTTTTGGGCCGATAAAGGCCTTTTTCGAACAACTCTTGCTTGGGCTCAATCCATCTTGTTTCTGCTACGACCAAGTACCTCCTTAAGCTCATTTGGATGATGAAAATACTCCTGATAATCCATTTCCAGCTCTGGTTCTTCATCTTCCATTTCCAACTCATTTCTCGGCCATGTCGGTTTGACCGGTCCATTTCGCGATCATGCAAGACCATCCATTTCATTTCCTGTCCAACCAGCTTCCTTCCATCAATTCCTTGGTCAATCAGGTTGAATACTAGACGTCCATGTTGGTCCATAGTCATTCCTATCTTTATAAAGGGCTCATCAAGGCCCACAGCCTTCTGTCGGTCCAATACCTCATGAATAAGCCCAATAAGCTCTCCAATAAGCCCATTAAGCTGTGCTATGGCCCATATTCTTTCTGAGACGTGTATTGACTTCCAGAGCATAGATTTGAAGCTGATCCAGGTCGCACCAGGATGGAGAAGCCAGCACTTGTCCTTCCCATGACCCTTCTTCTTGCAATGGTCACAAATCCACACCTTCTTGTCTTCAGCCTTAAAGTAACCTTTGTTTGCAACTCCTTCAGCTTGGTTTGCTAAGACCAAGTCGCCTTTGCCTCCAAAGAGACCTACTGAGCCTTGCTCCTTCTGGATTTGAGCACAAACTTCTTCTAGTGTTTGGTAGCTTCTCAGCCCGGAGTATGTGTTTGATGAGATCATTGTACCCTGGGTTTAGAGTAAGAAGCAAAGCAAAGACCTTGTCTTGCTCTCTCCTATCATTAAGAATGTTTGAATCCAGGGTGCTTGGTCTCAGCATTTCTAACTCAGCCCACAATGCTCTGAACTTGCCAAAGTGTTGATTGAAGTCCATGCTCTCCTAGTGAAGAGAGTTGATAGCCTTCTTGACTTCAAAGACTCTACTCAGGTTTGAAATGTTGCCATACACCTTTTGCAGTGTATCCCACAACTCTTTGGAGCTCTCACAGTAAGAGTAAGCTGCCAAAATAGATGGTTCCAGACTGTTTTGAATAATGGACATCACCATGAAGTCCTCCTGACCCCATTTGTCATCAACAGTCACCACCATCTCCACACCATCTTTGTCTTCGACGGTTTTGTTGGGGCTTCTCCAACAGAAACATGTTCCCATAAGCCCCTACCTCCAAGTGCTGTCTTGGCTAGTCTAGAACCACAGCAGATAGTTAACACCAGTTAAGGTCACTGGAATGGCCACGAGTTTTGAGTTCTTCATCTTGAATCTCTCTTTTCCAGCAGGTTATAGAGTGTTTCAAGAATTTCAAAATGAACTGAGTGATGAAACAGAGTAATGAAACAGAGTATGAAACAGAGTATGAAACAGAGTATGAAACAGAGAATGAAACAGAGGAATAGATGAAACAGAGTATGAAACAGAGGAATAGATGAAACAGAGTTAGTTTGCGGAAGAAATGAAAGAGAATAGGGAGAATAAGGTTTCAAGAGCTTTTATGGCTCTGATACCATGAAAGTTTAGAGATTTAGAGAGATTTTAATGGAAGAACATGTTGAACAAACTGAAGAACAAGAGAGAGAAGAGAGGTTTCGTGTAGGCAGAGAATAAAGAGAGAGGAAAGTGTTTTACTTGCTTTGATTAATTCAGGGATAAGTCCCATAAATAGGGAGACAGATTACAAAGAGACAAGGGAGAAAATAATAAACTAAGGCTGGTGAAGAAGACAAAATGGGCTCATTCAGCAGAATGAAAGTGACTGGTCTACTCTCTCTCTCTTCTTAAACCTTGCATGTGATCTCTTGCCTTGTCTTGATCCCCAACGGATCCCTGCTCCACTCAACCTTTCCAGAGACTTCCTGAGTGCTTCTGGTTACTTTCTGAGTGCTTCTGGTTACTTAGACAATATACTTGACAAGTTCCCATCCGGTTACTTGCCTTCCAAGCTAGGTTAGGTCTAGACTCATAAACTGTACGGACAGACTTGTGTCCCAAGTTTCATTAGACCAAGCACTTCTTCAACAATCCATCCGAGTACATTCTTCTTCTTGTCTTATTTATTTCCAGATTATTTCTTCTTCATGTCAACAACTGCCTCTTACTTAATCAACAGGATTCCTACAAAAGTGCTCAGTGATATATCACCTTATGAGGTACTCAACAAAAGCAGACCATCTATAGACCATTTGCGTGTGTTTGGGTGTGTGTGTTTTGTTTTGATTCCAGGTGAACTGAGGAACAAGCTAGAGGCTAAAAGCACAAAGGCCATGTTTATTGGATACTCTCCAACTCAGAAAGGCTACAAGTGCTATGTACCAGAGACAAGAAAGGTTCTGATCTCCAGGGATGTTAAGTTTGTGGAGTCTAGAGGTCACTATGATGAGAGAAGTTGGGATGATCTCAAAGACCTCTCTCAGTCTTCCTCAGATAGGGCCAACAACTTGAGAGTAATCTTAGAGAACCTTGGCATCAACTTACCAAACGACCCTGAGGGAATCAAGAAGGCACCAGTTCATGATACTACTGAAGATGAGGAGAACATTGAAGTCACTCATCCTGATCATGAGGGGGGCAATGAAACAACTCAGCCTGAGGAACAGGCACACCAATCTGAAGATTCAGTAGCTCATGATCAAGATGAGATGCCATCAGTTACTGAAGTTCAACCAGAAGATGTAACCCAATTAGATGAGGAGGAAGAATCTGATCAGATACAACCTTTGAGAAGGAGTACAAGGATCAAGAGACCAGCATTAAACTGGATCAACACAAGAGTGTACTTTAATGCAGAAGCAGTAGCTCATCCAATTAGTGCAGTATGTTCTCTAGCTCAGTATCCAGAAGACCTCAAGCTTTCATTGGGGAGTTGGACCAAGAATATATCCCAAGATCTTATGAAGAAGCAATTGAGGATGAAGAATGGAAAACTCCTTACCTTGATCACGTATGGGAAGGTCTCAATGAATTCAACCCACCTTGCGTGTCTCTTGCCTAAGCTTACTTACTCTGCCCTTTTAGATACTTTAGGGACTCATGATCAGTGTGTATGACAAACTCCTTGGGCACAAGTAATGTTGCCACGTTTGTAATGCCCTCACCAAGGCATAGAGTTCTTTGTCATAGGTTGCATAGTTGAGAGTGGCTCCTCCAAGCTTCTCACTGAAGTAGGCTATAGGTTTCCTATCCTGCATCAATACAGCACCAATTCCAATTCCTGAGGCATCACATTCTATTTCAAACGTTTTAGTAAGTCAGGAAGCATAAGAAGAGGTGATTGAGTAAGCTTCTCTTTTAGGTTCTGGAAAGCCCTCTCTGTGCTTCCCCCCACTTGAATCCGACATCCTTCTTTATAACTTCAGTCAAGGGAGCTGCAATGGTGCTAAAGTCGCCTATAGAACCCAGCAAGCCCATGGAAACTCCTCACTTCTCCTACTGTGGTTGGACTCGGCCAGTCTTTGATGGCTTTGATCTTCTCCTGATTCGACCTTAACTCCATCTGCACTTACAACAAAACCTAGGAAAACCAAGTTATCCGTGCAAAAAGGTGCACTTCTTCAAGTTGGCATAAAGCTTTTCATTCCTTAAAACATTCAGGACAGCCCTAAGATGTTCTAGATGTTCTTCTAAGTTCTTGCTATATACTAAGATGTCATCAAAGTAATACTACAACAGAAATGCCTATGAATGACCTAAGAACATGATTCATTAACCTCATGAATTTACTAGGTGCATTGGTTAATCCAAATGGCATAACTAACCACTCATATAATCCATGTTTAGTTTTGAATGCAGTTTTCCATTCATCTCCTTCTTTCATCCTAATCTGATGATAACCACTTTTCAAATCTATCTTAGAAAAGATGCAAGAACCATGCAATTCATCAAGCATATCATCAAGTCTAGGGATAGGATGGCGATACTTCACTGTGATGTTTGTTGATTGATCTACAATCAACACACATACGCCATGTACCATCCTTCTTAAGCACTAGGAGCACTGGTACAGCACATGGGCTCAAAACTCTCTCGGATATAGCCCTTCTCCATGAGTTCCTCTACTTGTCTTTGTAACTCCTTGGTCTCAACCGGATTGGTTCTGTATGCTGGACGGTTTGGAAGTGTAGATCCTGGAACAAAGTCTATCTGGTGCTCAATCCCTCTCAAAGGTGGTAAACCAATGGGGTTGTCGTCTGGAAAATACATCTTGAAACTCCTGCAAAAGAGAAACCATTTCACTCGGATACACCCGGTGTAGAATCTGTTAGGTTCAAAAGAGTTTCTTTAATTACAAGTAAGATAGCAGATTGTGAGAGTAGAGAGTTCTTTTGATATCACCCATGTTAGCATAGAAGTTAGGCTGCTTAGTTCCAGCCGGAGTTAGATCAATCTCCTTCTTCTTTTGGGAGTTGACCCTGATCTTGTTGAACTTCCTTAGGTGTCAAGGGAACAGAAGTGGTCTTGCGTCCCTTGAACTCAAAGGAGTGCTTGTTGGTGAAGCCATCAATGGATAACTCGGCGATCAGATTGCGCAAGGTCTTCCAAGAAGTATGTGACCAGCTTCCATAGGCAACACATCACACAAGACTTCATCTTCATATCTCCAATGGCTAAGGGAATAAGGACTTGACTTGAGACTTCATGGTGCCCTTCTTCATTCAGCCATTGTAGCCGGTAAGTTTGGGATGCTTCTGAACTTCAATCCCAACTTCTTGACCAGGGTTTCACTCGCAGCATTCACACACACCTCATCAACACAATGAGGCTGCACACTTTCCCTTGGACCAAGCACCGGGTGTAGAAGAGGTTCTCACGCTGCTCCAGCTCCTCAGCCTTGTTTTGCAAGCTTAGAAGATCTTCTGCTACTAAAAGCTTCCCCTGGACTGGTCCTTCTTCATGTCTTCTTCAGTGTCTTTTGGTCAGACTCGGTGATGTCATCTTCTGAGGCATACTCTCCATCTTCCAGCAAAATCATGACTCTCTTGTTGGTACATTCAGAGGCGTAATGACTCTTCCTTGGCACTTGAACACTTGACATCACGAGCTCTGGAACTAGAGGCTTCAACCTTGCCTTTGCCCTTGTCAAAAAGCAGTGCTTGGTTTTGGTCTCTTCTCTTGGATAGGACTTTGTGATCCTTCTGGAACGGCCTTAGACTCCTTAGGTAAGGTGTCTTCTCTTCCTTTGTGTTGTGTAACCGGTTAGAGCCATAGTGGTTGCGTGAATGTCCCTTCCTCTTGAGCTGCTGCTCCACAAGAATAGCTTTGTGTAGCATCTCTTCAAGTCCACATAGTGTTGCATCTCAACATTGTCTTGTATCTCTCCGGTTTAAACCACATAGGAACCTCTGACATGGTTGCTTCTCTATCTCCTGATATGCTCGCTCTTAGCATGAGCAACTCCATTCCTGGTAATACTCCTCCACTGATCTTGAGCCTTGGGTAAGTTTCTAAGCCGGTGATGCAAGTCTCTGTGGTAGTGACTTGGAACAACCTCTTGGCGATGATAGACTTCATCTCTGTCCAAGTCTCAACTGGTTCTCTCCATTCCTTCTACGAGTTGTGATGTTACTGATCCACCAACTTAGAGCATAGTCATAGATCGGTAGCAGCAATCTGATCTTCTTGTGTTTGTGTACTGCTTACATGAAAGACTAGCTCAATCTTCTTCTCCCACTCAAGGTAGCATCCGGATCAGCTTTGCCATGGAATGGGGTATCTTTATCTTCAAACCAGCAGCTTCATCTCCCTGTTCATTCTTCTCTCTGGCACGCCATATGTCTTCTTTGGCTTTGTCTTGAGATGAAACTGAGGTGTTCTTACTCATTGTCAGTCTCCTCATAACCGCATGCTCTTGGCGAGTGCATGAGGTCTCTCTTCTCTCCTGTCTCACGGTTTGGAACTTGACCAGTAGTCTCCTGATGTCTTCTCTGAGCTCCCTCAGGATGTCATTGAGGTTGGTTCTCATCATCTTCGGTCATGGTTGCTACCATGTTCTGATTGAGTTGAGCCGACATAGCCTCCATGAGAAGCTTGTTCTTCCTAACGAGTGCAGCTTCTTCTTCAGACTCGGATCCCATGCTTCCTGCACAAAGGTAAACAAAAAATAACCAGTAAAGGTTCAAGGTACAAGATAAGCAAAAGAAAAGGATAAACACCTAAGTTCTTCTTGCAAGACAAAAGCAAAAAGGATATCGGCTACAAGCAAAAAGGAGATTGGGTGCCGATTCAAGTAAAAGATATAATTTAAACTTTGTCTAAACTTTTCCTTAAGCTTCTATAGCACCCTAACAAACCTTATCTACTCGTGTTCAAGGTGATTATCAAGTTACAGGTGAACCAAGTGATCTAAAAGGAAAAGACAACTTGTGCTCGGGCTAGGGTTTCTATCGCTCTAGGTTTCTATGCAAGCAAAAAGGAAAAGTTTTAAAAACTTGTCTAGTTTCTTTATGAAACTCGAGAGCCTAAACAGAATTACGATCTATGTGCTTAATCACGGTAAATAGAGATGAAAACACGGATTGAAACAAAAAACAATAAGAAGAGAAAACGTAGCACTTCCCAACAAAGTTCGCTCTGATACCACTTGATGCGTCACCTAGGATGCTCTTTGGTTGCAAATGGGACATGGATAATCCTCTGCAAGAAACGAATCAGAGACTCAAGTCTTCAAGGCAGTGTGGATTGAATGGTGACACAAGAGAGGATGGATGAACTCTGATACTCACTAGAATGAACAAACCGGAATGACACACACCGAATTTAGACACCCTTAGGTCTCTGGATATTACACACCAGAACTCGACACACTTTCTAGAGAGAGAGCGTCAAGGAGAAAGAATACTCGTTGATAAAAAGTTGGATGAGTTACAATAGGTTTAGCACCTTTAAATAAAAAGACGAACAAGCTCTCTAGGGTTTCGGAAATAAGCAAAATGGAAACTATGGTTTAACTTAAATATTGCTATAAAAATAACTTAAATGTAACTCTTTCTAGACTTGGACCGAGATAGGGCTAAGTGATGTGAGAAAGTTGTGGCCTCTGTTAAACCTTCCTCCGGAAAACCTCTGGGACAAAACCAAAAGCAAGGAAAAGAGCACGCACTCCATGTCTTGCCTAGACACTAACTCAGCTTGATGTAAGATGGCTTGAATTGTGATCAAGACACTCGGATCAGCCTTGTCCAAGACTTTCTTGTTGTGAATGTGAAGTGAGTAATCCAACACACATTCTCTTTAAGCTTCTTGACTCTGGACGAGTCATGGGACCTTCAGAATGGCTTAGAGGCTCATCACCAGCTGTGGTGCATGTGGCTTCATTGGCTCATCTAGACTCTCCTTTTCTCCTTAGTGATCCGGTCCATGATCACATCAAATAGTCGACTACATGCTTCAACTACATGCATCAACTTATGCATCACTACATCAGTCCGGTGATATAGTTGACTACAATCACATGCTACATGCGAATCAGTTTCAATGAGAGTTGGCGCCATAGTGACACATTTGCTGGAAAAGGAAGAAGATCTATTGATTATGTTCTGGACACTTATGTGTCCAGATTCAGAGGAGCCTATGGAGCCACATCACAAGCCTCCTTCCTGTTGACATGAAGAATAAATGACAAAGAAAGTTGTTGACAAGAGACCATGAATAACGAGTTAGAAGAATCAAGTCAAGAGGATCATCGAGAAATGATCAAGTATAACTATCACTTGTCCGTTACAGTAGGTCAGGATGTGACCTAACGTGGCTTTGCAACGACAAGCGAAGGTTTAACTTGAGAAGAAAGGAAGCTTAATCTGTTCAGAACCAAGGAGGATGTTGACAAGAGCAAGAAAGAGACGTGGGGCAGATAAGTCACTGACTGACATTCAAATGGAGAGAGACATCAATCACTGTCACTTATCCAACAGGCTGCGACGAGCCCTGCTATTTCCTCAGAACACTGCTCAGACATTTGTTCATATCTTTTACTCTGCTCAACTATGATACTGAATTGTTATTGTGTTCTTTTGTTAATTGATTGTCTATTAGTAGACTAAGCACTGCCACACAAAGCATACTGTTAGTTCAACGCGAAGAAACAGAACGTACAAGAGACACACTATGATCAGCGTAAAAAGTAAGCTCCTCAGCGATCGTAAAGATCTCCTTATTGTAACTCCTTTCCCAATCAACGACTGCTCTCAATTCTCTGAAACTTCACATCATTAGGCTTAACAGATCACTTGCATTGCAAGTCATTCTGATCACTTCTTAACATGGTTAACAAGTTTTGAAGTAAACAATATCAGGCATGTAAAAACATCATACGAAATTATTTTATCAAACAGTTAAATCCTCTCC
>CAJHQP010010629.1:0-17985 GCA_905132765.1 Moricandia arvensis
GTCGTTTTAGAGAAGTTTTTTGTTACAAATAGTGTCGTTTTCGACTTTCGATGCAAAATTTATGAATTTTATGCTGCAGTTTATTTTTCTATTGGTTGAAATATGATTAGGTGTATAAGTAATTGTGTTTTATATAAAAAATATGTAAAATTAATTGTATTCTTAATCCGTGTGCAAAAACTTAAAGTGACACTTATAATAAAACGGAGGGAGTATATCTTTATAAAATAGATGGAGTAATCTCTAGGCTCTTTGAATTTATTGTCCCTTTACCGACTCTCTTTGGCCGGGCCTGACGTCTTTCCCCGTTTCTTCCTTGAAACGAACATAGTCCAAAGTAACACGTGTGAAACGTGGCCTTCTGAAAGGTCTACCACTGTGCTTAGCTGACTTCCTTCGTGCTTGTACTACAATCTTGTCAGAGTGGTTTGTTACTTTAATATAAGTCTCTAACGCATATGTGAAACTGAACCAAGCATATGAGAGGATGGATCCGACCCTGATACAGGTACTTGCAGAGCTTTCTCCCTAGAACAAGCTTTAGTTTAGAGCATCTTGTTAGAGTTGCAAGGACCTGGGAAGTGAATGCTCGGAGTTTTTACGCAGGTGATGTGAAACTTAACAGCTACGAGTTTGTGAAAATGTTAGTTGTGGACGCAAGCTTCTTGGTTGAACTTATGCTGAGGTCTCGTTGAACATGATCAGTGACGTGTGTCGTGACATGATTGTGATAGAAAACCAGTCACCTTTTCAGAAACATCATTGTGTTTGAACAATGTCATTGCTCAGATAAGAGCTTCCTACACTAAACCAGGCTGCTCAGTTGCTTCATTAGATCCCCTGCAGCTGCTGACTTACTCATCCACAGTGGGATCTTTTTGAACAATCTTGGGAACGCAGAAGATGTTTCAAAGTTGTTCAATAGCATCTGCAAAGAGGGTTATCTTTGGTAGAAGATTGCACTTTCAGAGACTCTCTGAGAACCTACAGGCTTACTGCAACACACCATGGAACAGGTGGAAGACAATCCTTGGTCAGTTGCTTCTGTTTTGGCTGCTTTGCTTCTCCTCATTCTCACTTTCATACAAGCTATATGCTCTATCTTGGCCCTGTGAGGTACCACAGGTACATCTTCCGGGACATCATTTTAGAGCTCAAACTCAAGAAATTATCTTATGAATGTAGTATATAGTTGTATTATCAGACAGCAGTCAAGTCCTGACATGACTTTGTACTTAGTCTTGCAATATCTGGAACTACTTGCTTTGTTAAGGGGACTAGAAATACATAAAAGAAAATTTAAGGCAAGGAGACTATCTCAATGTGTCAAAATCATGTTTAGTTTTACAAATTTCACATGAGATGGCATTGCCTAGAAGCACAACTTACATAAACTATTCCACAACTGAAGAGACCAAAAGTGATGTCACCTGTTAAAGCCAGTGAGATGTGCTGACTTGGTTTTGTCTTTAGCTATGTCTTTCGGCCACATCAGGAAAATTCAAAGCCTGGTTTCAGCTTGAGAAGAGTGTTGTAACACTTTCAGGAGATGTTAGTGTTGCCACTCTTTTAAACTGTAAACAGAATGAGAACAAACTCATTTGTCAATTTTTGCTACTCTCTTAAACACTCAGGAGATATGAGAAACCAAACATACCTTTTCTTGGTTGTATTTGTTCCTTACAGCAACAAGGGTGCTTCCACTGGTGTTGAGCTGTAAATCCTCCATTGCAAGTACTGTGTTCTTAAGAGAAGGCGTCTCATATCTAGTATAGTGCTGTAGAGTTGGGTTCTGTAAACACATAAGCAACATTATCTTCCCCCTCTCAAGAGTATAGTAAAGGCATTTCACAGTCAAGTAACCTAAGCTCACCCAAGGATGCTTAGATTGGTCTAGTGTCCATCTTGCTAAAAAAACAGCTGAGGCAGCAATTAAGGACGGCAAGAACCTTAGAAAACTATATTCCACAAGAGTCAACTCTGCAAGATAGTTTGCTAAGAACTCCATCTCAATGTGGAGAACCTGTGTACCAACCCAAAAAAAGTTCTTCAGAGGTTTCTGCTTTTGTTACTTTCTGGTTACTGAGACACACTAGTCAATAGACTCACCTGATCAGACGCTTGAGCTGCTTGAATGAACCGCCTGAAACGCAGAAATAGAAGAAAATGACTTAATATTACAAACTGTTTTAGACTGAAGTAAATGTAGCGTTTAGTGTTTAACCTGAGAAAGGTTTTGGTGGTGGGAACTGATAACCGAAAGTGAAGAAAGTTTAAAACTTGAGTCTCCATGCTCATCACCTGAAAACAAGTTTCTGTGTTATATAACAAAAAATCAATCCTCTTGGAGATATGTAATATAGAATTTGCAATGTCATTACTTCTAGTCTTGTGTATGTATTGTCTGTAATGAAGCAAACTCCTCCAACCTTGGTGCATATATCTCTTCATACTTTCTTCAAGAGACTCAAACAAAAAGAGTAATTAATTCACTTGTGCTGAGATTTTAACACTTATTGCAATGTGAATGTTAGAAGTGGGAAACTCACGAGGCTATTAGCATGCAAGTAACACCAAGAAGCTGGAGCCTCCGTTTTCAATGTAATTGTTGGACAAGAACCGATCAATAAGATTCACTGCAAGGTAAGTGTATCTGAACCCAGCTTGTACTCTTCAGAAACCTGCAAGAAATAGCATTAATAAATGCTTTGAAGTAGTAGTAGTAGTAGTACACTTTCAAGTTGTTGCTCCACATTGGTTTAATACCTCCACAAGCCAATCAATCAGAATCCCACGCATACTTGGAACCGATATCTCGTTGTACTTTCACCATATAGCTAGTTGAAGGTCTTTGATCAAGCTGTACCAACCAACCAACAAAAAAAAAGCAGAGCTATAACTCACAACCTCAGTATGTCATCATCTAGTGGAAAGAAAAAACAAGACATCATTTAGTTCAAACCTCTGCAACATGAAAAACTCTCATACATATTTGCAGCATATAGGCTACAAAACCTGGGATCTTGGGCATTGGAATCAATATCTACAAACTTAAGACAACCTTCTTCTGCACCAGCAAGTCAACTTTGAGTAAATTTGAGAAACATACAGTTTGGTATATGCTTCAGTTTCTTACTATGATCTTCATCTTTGGAGTTTGTAGCAGATTCAACCATCCTAATCTTTGACAAATCTTCTGCTAGTTTTGATTTTTCGGTGTCCACATCTCGGCCTCTCTTTCTAGCCTGTCACGTTATATGTATTAAGAGTCAAGAACACAACTCAAAACACCAAAAACCCTTATAGATTCTGGGATGATTAGCACATTCTTCGTATCATATCACTATATCAGTAAGAAGGAAACTACAAGCGAACCTTAACATTGCTGCCATCCAAACAGGCCAAAGTGTTAGTCACATCCTTGAGCACTGCACGTTTCTTATGCTTACAGGAAGTCTCAGTAGGATGACAACTCTTATAACATCTGATGCCATTCGTTTTTTAAGCTTTGGTGGCTGTTTAAAAACGGGTTTCGGATGGAGATGTGGAAGCTCCTAAGGCCTTCTTAGCTCGTGATCTCGTGACTCTCACATTCTCTTGTCCAGTTTTCACAGTAGAGATTGCTTCTTTGCTAGCTTTAGGTTGCCTTGAGAAACTCTATTCATGATTTTAAAATTGCAAAACTCTCCACAGGTTTGGCCTAAGCCTGCAGAAACTAATTACATTTTATTACAATAAAGTTCCATGTTCTTAATCCTTGATCATAACCATATGTAATCCCAAACTATATTGATCATTATTGTCTTAACCTTTACACGAAAATAACAAGAAGAAATAGAGAAAGCATCACTGTCTGAAAACATAGATCAATCAAGAAACAGAACAAACTAACAGATCTAATAAACTTCAGACAACTTGGTAAAGTGATGATACCTTCAGATCATGAAACTCGAATTTGAGATGAGTCTCTCCAAATCTGAGAAGGGTTGTTGAAATAGGAAGAGGAGGAGCGGGATTTTTGTGTGATTTTGTTCGAATTTTCGATATTAGAAAAATATTTTATGTTTTTAAAGTCAAAAAAGAAAACTAAGGGATTAGATGAACAGTTGTCAGATTATTTGAGAGAGTGTCAGAGTGATGTCTGACACTTTGACGTCCGGTCCGTTTCAGTTAATTCCCTTTGAAGATAAATAAAATAATCAGCCGTTACGCGCCTATTCTTCCGCGTCTGTTACCCTAATCATATATATTACCGTTTTATAACCCTAATTATAGCCCACTGGGCCTATAAAATGAACCAACAACTTTTCACCCTCTAATCTATGTTTTGTTAAAAGCCCAATCTATGTCCTCTAATTTACCAAAAAAATGTGTGCTTTATAATTTTAGCGTGACTTAGCAGTTTTCGTGAAAAACCACAAGTTTAACCGTTTTGTGAAAAAAACTTGATTGCAAATTTAATGAGAAAACATAATTTTATTTTTAAAATATTATATAATAATAATAAATTAATATAAAACTAATTGGTGTTTGTACTGAAAGATATTTAAGTATTTAGAATTTTAGAGATAAATTTTGCACACAAACTCTACATTTTTAGTACACTCAGTATCAAGACTACTGAACATAGTTGAAAAAAAAAAATTAGTCAAAAAAAGATAGAAATAATGATTTTTTTTATTTATTAAATAGATAAAAAATTATCAATGTGAAGTTTTGGTCAAACTAGATCCTTTTATATCTGAATTTAAAATAGATATAGCTTAAATTAGAAATATTTAAGTTTGTGATTCATATATAAATATACTTATCTATCTTTCTAATTTTTAAAACACCATCACTTCATTATCGAAGATGAAAGTTGCTTTCAAACCTTGGTTTATTGGCTTCATTATCCTCTCAGTTTTTTTTGTTCGGTTTGTATTTTCATTTAAATATTATTAATATATTATATAATCATTCTAAATAAATTTTATTTGATGCTGTTTATTTATATAGGTATATAAATTGTATGTCTAATTATATAATATTGAATTTAGTGATTTTCCAAGAATAATCAATGATTAAGAAAATGATGTTTAGACTTTCAATTTTTTTTCCAGTAAATATGTAGAAAACTCTTTAAACATATGTTTTAGAAATAAATAATTTTCCATTTTAAATATAAAAACTAAGATTATGTTTTAATTATTATAATAACAGGAAAGACGACAACTGCTCAAAAAGGGAAAGGTGATGACCAATGTAAAGAAACATTACAAAATCAAAATAGAACATGTGATGTCAAGGAGTGTAAAACCGCATGTGTCAAAAAACATAAAATAGGGGTTGGCCAATGCACAAATGATAAAATCAAAGGACAAATGCTATGCACATGTACGTATCACTGCCCTCGTTGATTTTTATCTACATTGAAATTCAAATAATGATACTAATACTACGTTTTTATCAAAGAAAAGAAAAGTTTTAATAATTGTTGCTAGTGTTTTCGCATAATAAGGTTTACTATGTTACTGAATATAAATAGCAATATTGATATGTGTGTCTTCTGTTTTTCTTTTTCTTTTTGTTAAATTGTGTAAATTAACAATAAAATGAATTTTGCCAACAAATCAATTTTATTACAAATAATCAGATTATCTGACTCGTGATGTCGAAACCTTCACCATGAACTTATTTATGGGGTTTTCAAATAATCAGATTATCCAAAACAGAAGTTTGCACATTTCAGTATCCTCCCCATTAATATTCATAAACTCAACATATTTGTGATAATTTAGCAAAAAAAAAAAAAAAACATATTTGTGATATTATCTTCAAGTATCATCGAAAATCATCGGTATCTGAATAGCCACTACATCTCCAGATTGCTGAGGCATGGGGGCACAAGAATAAAGCATGGTTTATGGTCTCCTCTTCCATACAACAACGTTGACACACTGGATCTAAAACTACTCTTTTAAAAAAAAATTGTCTTAAACTATAAAATATGGAGATTTTAAATTTAGAATTTTTATATAAGTTTCAGCTACCTAACACTAATATTATTTTTAAAAACTTAAAATTAAACTATTTCTAAACCAGTGAAAAATTAAATATTTTAAAAGTACCTAGTTATTGAAACAGAAATACTAATCATAAAACTAAAACATCAAATAAAATCCGTGCAACACACAAGTCTATATCTAGTATATAATCGGTGGCACTAGCTTTCTAGACGCTTTGAAAGAACTGAATTATTTTGAAAAAGTTACATTTCATAAAAATAAAATTATTTATATAACATTTTTGCTTCTTGATCTGTTTTTTTTTAAAAACAGAAGTTGTTGATTTTAATAGAATAGATAAATTAATTGATATAATTTATTATAAACACTAGGTGTTTTGTCCGCACATACGGGCATAATCTTCTTAGGAATAGTTATTAGTTTATGTTTTTTAATTCAAAAATCAGTATGATAAAGTTATTATTTCTGTTCTTAAAATTAAATCAAACATTAAATTATTTATATATATCAAAGTTTTCATCATAATATATATGCTTATAACTGTGCTAAAATTTTAAAAACATTGACATATTATAAATATTTTAGAAAATATATTTATACAATGTTTTACTTGATTAGTGTGTAATTATAAATTTTTTTATATCAGAATTTTTTTACTTCTATAAGAGAAACAATTATTTCCAGATATATATAAGAATTATCTTACTTTTTAAATATATTTTCATTTTTGAAAATATATTATATTGATTTATTATCAGTTATCTAATACAACATATAAATATAATATTATTAGTATAGTTTTAGTTATATAATAATTAAATAAATTATATATAAAATTTGATTATGCGTACCATTGATTTTAATCGCTCTAACTTTCAATGTTAATGTCTGAATACAAAAAACATACTTCGCAAATAATAGTATATATAAATAACTTAACTATATATGGAACATTGTTTAGTAATAATCAAACAAATTATTATCGCATATAAAATTTGAAGATAAAATGTAACAAAACTATATATGTATTTTTTTTAAACAGTTTATTGTTTAGTCATACGAAGATAGTATATATAAACTTCTAGGTAGAAATTAAGAGAGAATGTGTTCGAATTAAAAAAAATTAAGAGAGGATAAATAAAACATTCAAAATGTATATGTGAAAGGTTCAGTGAGAAGGGAAGAATTTGTTAAGGCAGCAAGGTAGACCATAAAACTCATCGTTTCGGACATCGAGATTGTATAGTCGAAACTTGTCCCACCATTTTAGCCCACAATCTTTCTTGGCTTCATCGCTCTCACGAGACAATGTGCAATCAAGCACTATTGCTACCATTCCCGCAACCGTTGTATGTGACATGAATATCACTCTAATCACATCTTCCAACTGTTTCACAATTTGATAAGTAAGTATGTTTTGATTATTTTCACAAAGAATATTTTAGAAAATGTACTGACCCAGTTCGAGTGATGATCAGAACGCCAACCTCCATTGTAGTATTCTCTAAAGTATTGAGGGATTGAAATAGCCATGAAAAATGAAAATCCCAAAATGAATTTGGTGTTGAAGCTGTTGAGGTTGCAAAACTGTAGAAAGCTGACGCCCGCAGAAGCTACATTCCATTCAATTGGAATTTATTTTTCAGTGAGCATATTATTGTATGAAAATGTAGTTTTATTTTTGCATAGTATGCACAAGTGTGATGTGATGAAGAGACTTACACACAAAACACAAGACGATGCAGTACACGGACGCCATGATTGGTAATGGTATAGACGCAAAAAATGCTCCAAATTTCCTGCATTTTGATTAACATAAATAAGAAACTAAATCAAAAATATCTAGCAAATTCATTTATACGCGATGTTCTAAAAATCGCGTAGTTACGGTAGGTGCCTTATAAAAGATTATTGTTTATACGGGTTCTTAGACCGGTTTTTTATCTGATTTAAATAAATCATTTCGTTTGTATTTAATTTGCTGACTAAATACGTGCTTAAACCAATTTTTAGAACATTTTTTTATATGTAAGAAGATATAAGGTTATAACAAAAAAAAATACACATACCAAAAATGGAGAAGAAAATCATGAAGGCAGCTGAAATTTGTATCACTCTTCGACTCCCAATCTTAGTCATTGCCAAGAGTCCAACATTTTCTCTAAACATTAACGTTAACCATATCATAAGACTTTACCACAATTAATTTGTAAATAAAATTAATACATGCTCAAGAAATAAAAGTATAGTTCAGAGATGAGGTTGGTCATACGTTGATGTTGTGATCCCTGAGACACCTCCAAGCATGCCGTTGAGTAGTACTCCAACTCCCTGCAAAGATATTCATTCAAATATTTTTAAGATAATAGAAAAAGTAGTTAACAAACGATTAAAGAAAATACAACTAATTAAGTTGTTATTAGACGACTAACCAGCCAGCCAGTACCACGGCTAATAACTGATGGTGGGATCGGTGTGGCACTTCCATATCTTGCAGATGCGTAGAACAAACCCGTCGACTGCATTAATATATAACACTTGCATTCATCTTCATCATCATAGTAAATTAAACTCTATGTTTCCTTGAAGTTCAGTATTTGGTACTAAAGATTTCAAATCATTTAATTTCATATAGAAAACGAAATAATCACCTCAAATAAAGTGACGAAAGAGGCAGCCATCATCGCGAAAGAATCAGTGAAGTGGAAGGTTGGACTTCCCCATTGGAAAGGATATGGTAAGTATATCCTATTGTAATTCACATAATAATTAAATAGTGAAATCGCCAAAAATATAACATTCAATAGAAGAACTGACCAAGGAGTGTTGGTGATAAGACCATTACGGTCTGTGCGGCAACTGATTTGAGTAGTTTGAGACTTATGGTTATATACACCAGTCGATGTGAGTAGCAGAGCTAACAACCAAACTAATGGAATGCATATCATCATCCCATAACGCTCACATCTTGATCCATCCCAAATCACCCCTTTCTTCATCTTCAGAAAGCGCGGTAAGTACTACACAACTCACAAAGAAAATTATGAACGTTCAGTAAGTTTTGTATGTAGACTTGTATAAACGAAATGATCTATAGTTTTTTTCTTATATAATCATGTATAAAATAATTTGAAGAAAAAAAACTAATTGTTTAGAGCTTTACTTGTGTGACTAAAACAATTAAGATCAACCCGGGAAGTCCCACTTCAACGCATCTAGCCAACTAGAAAAAAAAAATTACATCAGTAAAATAGTAATTTTACTATAGCATTCAATATTAACCAAAAAAAAGAGTATATAAACATACCAAAGGGAAGCCGTTTTGGTAGAGTCCTAGTCCGGCAAACGTTGCCAAAGGAGCAATTGAGAGTGGACTTAGAAATCTAATAATCACACAACCAAAAGTATACTTTTATTTAGCATCTGAGTTCAGGGCGTGCTTGAAAATTATTGGTCTAGAAGCGTAAAAAATAAAGTTTTGGTGTTCTTTCCACTAGAACTATGTAAAGTTATAAAACTATTTGCCCTCCAAGTATATATATATCGTGAATGGCTTCGAAGCAAATGTTTTATGTGCATGTATTCAGACACCGCCTGTGTGAGTCCCAATTCTAGTAAAGCAAAATACTAGTGGTTATTTTACCTGACAACATTTCTCCATAGGCCTAAGAAACATACAAGAACTTGGAAACAGCCGGCGATAATAAGAGCTCCTTGTATGCTTCTCATTGTTCCCACAAACCTCTGATAATGATGATTATGTGATCACACCGGTTTTATTAGTGAAGTTTAGTTAATAAGAAGAAATGATGAAACTAAGACTTACTTCAAAAGGATCAGTGTAGTAAGTGAAGCGGGTTGAGGAAATGATGGAAGTGATAGGTATGATATAGGAATAAGAAGGAGCAGCTATCACAGGCAATCGAGTTCCAAAGAAAGACTGGAACAATGTTGTTAATCCACACACAAATAGCATTGTTTGTATAACTCTAGCCTTCTCTGCCTGAGAAATGTCACTAATTCATTAAGCAAGAAACTGTCAAGACATAAAAGGTCTGAATAACTAAATAAATAATACATATTAAAAATTGAATACTCATTTTTATGATTCTATAATTGTGTAAGATATACCATTAAAACGAGCATATATATATAAACTACTCAAATAGCTCGAAAATGTTTAAAAAACTCATGACAGAAAAATCAAAACCTAGAAGCCTACATTATATAAATTTTTCTAAGCTTTATTATACCTTAAGAAACAATGAAATTTATAGGTAAAACATAAACATAAAATGAAAGTTAGATCAAAAACGTACATCACCACCTCCCATGTGTGGAGCTAAAAGACTTGGAATAAGAACCGTGATGCCAAGACTCAACAAATAATGCTGAAAACCCAATACCAACGCTTCAACTGCAACACCAAAACAATGTTAGTTACAAACATAAACATAACCAAACTAAATTAATAAAAAGATTTTCTTTTTGTTAGAAACATACACCAAGGAGGAGGACTATTGACACAATACTGAATCCCAGGGAGTTGTTCTTTCACCGGGTGGGGCTGTAACTCCACCGTTCTATTGCCTCCTCCACTGTTGTTATTGTTTCCACCACCACCTCCTCCGTTACCTCCTCCTCCTCTGTTGTTATTGTTTCCACCGCCACCTCCGTTACCTCCTCCACTGTTGTTATTGTTTCCGCCACCGCCGTTGCTAACTCCATTGTTGTTATTGTTTCCGTTGCCACCGTTGCCTCCTCCATTTGCCATGGACGTGGTTAAATTTTGTGATCTTCTATATTCAAAGTACAGCAGTTAATAAAAGGTATCTAGCACTTTTGTATTATTTAGTGTAGATATTGTAACATTAGTAGAACATGTTTATCAAATCTTTTTCATTACATCCTCATAAGAGGCTATATATATTGATCACACACAGCTTGGAAAAGAAAATGAACCGTTAATATATATATAGAGAAAAACTTACTTTTCAAAAGGAAACCACGTGCAAGGAAAGATCGAACAAGACTTTCTTTGTTTGAGAGGATCTAGCTAGTTGAAGGGTTTAGAGTATATGAAAGAGATGGAGAAGCGAGAAGGTGTGGAGTGAAGGTGAAAAGTTAATAAGGTTTGGGTTAAAACTCTTTGACCTTTCTCGAACTATTATTTTAAACGATTTTTTTTTTTAATAATTTGAATGAGTATATCTTTAGCAATAAATGTGGTAATAAAGGTCTTAATAATGTCCGTTTTTGATATATGGAATTTGAAATACAAAACCTTTTGAATTTTAATTGACCATCCAGAGATTTTGAAACACCCTCTTGATCTGATCTGAAAAATAAAATTATTTATTGACATTTATATATTTTAAATTCAAAATGAATACAGAATTCGAGACATGATTTTCCGCATTTTAGTAAAATAACAATGGCGTTGGATCTCTTGAAACTTGAAAGTTGAAACCCCAATTCCTATAGATGAATGAATTTAAGTGTGTGGAATTTACTTTTTACAGTTTTACAACATGGTTTTTTGGTGTGTTTTGATTTTACAATATGTTCTTATATATATATAGGCAGATGTGCCTTGCTTATATTGTATTTTCTTGTGAAGCACGTAACACTTATATCACACCTAGAAGAAAAATTCATACCAAGCATCAAAGAAAGCTCTTACGTTAGACTTATAACATAAAGTGTCGCATTAAGCAGTATAGTATTAGTAGTAGGGTTGGAAGGAGACTAGAGAGGTGTCGATCTCTTCATTCATTGCCGAAATGGATTCTTACAGCAGTAACCACACCTCCTGTGCGTTCAAGTTCACAAACCACACTGTCTCCTTGTTTCAGGTTGTACTTCTTACATATAGCCGACCAACCACTGAAACAAGGGTTACGACCGTAGATCTTAGTGAGAGCATCATGTTTTGGTTGCGGATGATGTAATGCATGGGTGACTTATGGGGACCAAACTTCAAACTGTACTTCTCAATCACCGGATGGCCTACATACTGTTTTGCACATACATATAAATTAGGGAGAAAACAAGTCTTAGCTTTCTTATAGGCAACGTAACATACACTAGAACATATCTAAAAAGCCTAAGCCAAAATGATGCTGTTATTTACCAGGACATCGATCTTTTTAGTCAGTGTCTTCACAAAGTATGGATTATTGGGGTTGAAGAGATACTGCTCAGGGTTTAGAACGTTTAGGACAGGAGCATAACAACCCTGTCTCGATCCACTTGCTGAAATAAACAAAAGGAATCTAAAACTTAGAGCAGAATAGTTATGTTTCGTTGGATATATGCAATGAATGGTCTTACCAGAAGCAGAGGAAGAGGCAGAAGCAAAGGCATGGGTTTCCTCGTGAGAAGTATAGTTAAGCAGTTCAGATTCGGGCTCGGCTTCAATAGGTGCTGAGACGATCTCTGTGAAGATGTGCAAATCTTGTTTATAGATTCGCACTTCAATAAACATTGTGTCTTGGTGTGTGAAGAACAAGACATTGTTTGAACTTAACAAGTTGTCATCCACAAACTCATCCCAATCTTCTTTTTCCATGAGCAGAGCACCGTTCTTGTCTCGCTGGAGCCAGAGTTGCCACGAATTGCCCCAAGAAACACTAAACACCACTCTGTGCTCAAAAGCACCAGACGTGCTTCTCAGAAACTCCTCAGGAATAGTCCTCTTCGTAAACCAAGAAACCAAACCAGTTCAAACAATGCTTGCATTAGAAGAGGACTCATGTGAGTACTTTCAGAAATAACAGCGAGCTAAAAGCAGAGTAGCTCTGTTTTTTTTTTAAGGAAACTGAGAATAGAAGAGAGGAGAGACTAATAGTGAGTTACCATGGATTTAGATTTCCAAGTCTCTCCCAAAGACAGAGACTTGCAGAAGCGAGGCTTGCTCACATTGTCTTGAAGCATAGCAAAAACACTACTTGGCGACATGATCTTTGGTTCCTCCTTCAGCTTCAACGCAAGATCTGTTCTGTAATTAGGGTTTGTGAGTGAAGTGAAATGAAGATGACTTGCGTTATTAGATAAGCAAAACAACGTGTAATGGAAACCCTAGGTTGGAATTGGGGATAACAGTTTCTACTTTTAGAAGGAAAAGAAAGCATAGAAGATGCGTAAAACGCAAGTAATTGGTTAAAAGGTAAACCCCAGAGCGTACCAGTTACAGTAGAGGAAGCGTTTACCTCGCAGAGGCTGCTCTTCTCTTTAAAGTGTGATTGAGGATAGAGAAAGATAGAAACGCATCAAATGCTCATTGGTCAAATGAACTGTTACTTTGACTCGTACGGAATCACTTTAATAGCACTACTACTGGGCCGAACGAGGCCCATTATAAAGCTGGGCCATAATAATAGTGTAACACATTGCTAAGTACTACAAAGGTGGAATCAATCATTTCACAAACTTAGTTGAATACAAAGAGTTTCATAGAGCATGGTTAACAACATCAAAACTTTATAATATTACAAAAATGAAAAGTTCCCAGAACAGCCATTCCATCATCTTCTTCTTCTTATGATGTTGCTGTTGTTTCATTTAGCAGGCAATGGAAGTTACTAAAGGAGTTACCAGAACAACTGTCTTTCCCGTTACTTGCTGGCACTCTCTAACCTTTCCCATGTTTCTTTCCTCCTCCTTTGCAGAACATTGCTCTGATTCATCCTCTTGAAAGCGTGCATGGCAAGACATGAACAGAGCCTCGTCCATTTAACAAAACACTTTTCTCATGTTTAAGGTTAGGTTTAGCACGGATTGGTTCCAATGATTCTCAGAATTCTTTTCCAAGGAAATGAACATGATTGGTAGTATAACTTTCTGATTATGTGCAATCAAATTCACAATTTGTTCGTTGTTCCACAAGAACAAAACTCTTTTCGGAAACCGAAAGTACAAGAAAGCCCACTAGGTTTAACTTTAAATACTAGTACAGTGGAAATCGATAAATTAACAATTAATCAATAAAATAAATTAATAAAATTTCTCATTTTTAAATTGGGACAATATAAAGTATTATATGATTCGATAAAATAATTATAATAATAAATTTACGTAAATATATTGTTCCAATATAAACATAAATAACTCATCTATATTTAAAGTAAATATTTTTAAATACCAAATAATTGAATAAAAACAAAAGGAGATTTGTATTTGTAAAATTTAATCAAGATACCTTTAAATTAACTTTTCTTCTTATTTTACATAGCATCAAAACTAAAAATATAAATCTAAAAATTATGTAAATTAATAACTCTATATTAATAAAATATTAATTATTATATGTTTAATATTACTAATTTATAGAATTTTTTAGTATCATGCTCTTCCAATCAACCATATACAGAAACATATATGAAAGTGGCAACTGTTAACACAACAAACCATCTGCAAGAACAATTGAATTATCACCTTTTGAAACTCTGTCACACTCAAATCATTTCTTATCAGATCATAATAGAGAAGGTAACAAGGACGAGTCAACACACTTGTAGTGTCTCACCAGACTTGCTGCAGAGCTCTACTGAATCACACTTGTGGTGTCTAACCAAATTCAAACCCATGTATAGAAAAATTGGTCACAGTTATGATGGAGATGACGAGACTCTGTAATAAAAGTTGCTAAAATATCTTTGACATTTAAAAAAAAAAAATCTACCGACATGATCAAATTCCGTACACATTGTTGTTTTAGAAATTTGTTGTTTTTAGATAAAGATCAAATAAAATTGTAATTCAACTTGTAAAACATAATTTTTTTCGTGATTTGAATTAAGTTTTGAGTTAACAATTTACCAAGAATGTAATTTAAAAATACAACTCAACTCTAACATATAATAACTTAAAATTAATATAATATAAAAATTCCCAATTTAATATATGATTGATAACATTTTGAGTTATCAATGTATCATATTTCTAACTCAACAATAACATTGCTACCAATCAAAGTCACAAGGAACCCAAGATTGGAATTGGGGATAACAGTTTCTGTTTTGAAAAGGATAAAAGAACATAAAAATGCATAAAATACAAACAATTGTTCAAAAAGTAAAATAGTAGACGAGATCTAGAAATGTGCTAAAACACTCTCAGAATTCAAAAAAAGATCATTATATATAGATTTATCTTGAAACTAATTGACAATAAGTAGATTGATTCATCTTCTTATATTAATTAATTTGTCTTAAATTTTATAGATTAATTAGTATTCTTTTCAACTTGCAATGTGAGGAAGGATCATTGCTTTCCTTTCTTTAGCTACATAATTGACTCTCCATGTAACCTCATAATACTTGATATGTAACACACTGTTAAGTACAAAAATGGAATCAATCATATTCATAAACAGATAGATGAAAGAAAAAGATTTCTATATGGTTAACAACATCAAAACTATATATAATATTACAAGGATCAATCAAGGTGAAAAGTCCGTAGAGACATGGCTAAAGCAATAGCCCACTCCATCATCATCTTCTTTTGATGTTGCTGCTTCATTTAGCAAGCAATGGAAGTTGCTAAAGGAGTTACGCTGTCTTCCTAGTTATAGGCTTCATACTTGCTGCAGTTTCTAGCCTTGCCCATGTTTCTTCCTCTTCTCCGTTGCAGAACCATTGCTTTGCTTCCTTCTCCTGAGATCGTGTGTTGCAAGACATGAACAAAGCTTCATCCATTTCACAGAAATTTTTCTCACGTTTAGAGTTAGGTTGCACAGAGAGCGTAACGTTCATGAATTTTGAGAGCAAACAGAGTTTAGATCGAGAAGAAAAGCTTATTATGATTCTTGAGGTGTCTTCGATTGCTTTGTCTTTGTAGATTGCTGAGAAAAATGATGACATTTTCTTGAAAAAATTGCAGAATTAAAAAGTGACTTCCAAAATTTTCAGACAGGATTTTGATTTCATCGAGAGAGAGAAAAAAAACGGCGGTTTTGTGGGAAAATGGGCTTTTTATTCCCAAAATATTTGAAATCGACAATTTTAATACTCAACTATTGCTAACAAAAAATTATTCCCCAAATAATAGTTAACTGTGCGAAATTAAGACCAAAATAATCAACCATTAACTGCATAACATAAACATAATGGTTTCCGTATTTTTTAACAATTGACTATTCCAATTATAATTTTGCGCAATCAATGATTAGTTGATGAACAAATATGCGCATATAATACTTGAGTATTTAATTTGCCGATTCAAAATACTTGAGGAATTAAAAACAACAATTTCTTTTAAAATAAAATCATAATTTAATATTTTCTTAAGTTAGATATAACCAAGATAAAATATTTTTACTTCTTAAAAAAGATTTTGAGGTTTTATAGTGACATGTACAATTATACAAATAATTATAATTGTATTTATTGTTGATGTATTTCATGTTTATAAAATTATTTAAGATGTTTTTTAAAATAATTCTTAACTAAAAAAAAATCTCAATTTGAACAAATATGCTAGACACTTAGGGCTGTATTCAAGTGAGAGTTTTTGATGATTTGTATTAAAAATAAAAAATCCACTGTTATTTAACCATGAATTTAAGAAAAAAATCATTTAAAATCACTGTTATTAAACTTGATGTTTCATAAAATACTCTAGAATCCACTGCTATGAAAATATTTTAAGAGTAACTTTTCAAATTAAATAATGTTTTTGGTTTTATATAAATTTAGTGCAAACTACATAGTTTAAAAATAAGATTGTGATTCAAAGTCGACATAATCAGTTATGTTGAATATATGCATATATATATATATGCATAAGATTATAATTCAAATTCGACAAAGCATTTAAGTAGTTTTGACAAAAAGCTTTTAGACACAGCATTTAAAGTATTAAACTATGATATTGTATTTGTCACTATTATTGCAAATTGCAATGAATTTATATAAAACCAAATAAATAAATTAATATGAAAAGCTAGATCTTAGCATGAAACTTAAAATATTTTCAATAACAATGGATTTCATAATACTTTATGAAATGTCAAGTTCAATAAAAATAATTTAAATGATTTTTTTTTAATTTATGGTTGAATAACAGTGGATTTTTCATTTTAATACAAATCATCTAAAACTCCTAGTTGAATACACCCTTAAGTGTCTTGTATATTTGTTCAATTGAAAACTTTTTTAGTTAAGAATTATTTAAAAAATCATCTTCAATAATTTATAAAACATGAAATACATCAACAATAAATGCAACTATAATTATTTATATCATTGTACATATCACTATAAAACCTCAAAAATATTTTTTTTAAATAAAATATTCTATATTGGTTATATCTAACTTAAGAATATGTTAAATTATGATTTTATTTTAAAATAAATTATTGTTTTTCCTCAAGTATTTTTAATCGGTAAATTAAATACTCAAGTATTATATGTGCATATTTATTCTTCAACTAATAATTGACTGCAAAAAGTTATGATTGGAATAGTCAACCGTTAAACAATTGACGGAAACATAACGGTTTCCGTCAAGCAGTTAATAGTTGACTATTTCAGTCATAATTTCGTGCAGTCAACTACTAGTTGGGGAATAATTTTGCGCGAGCAATAATTGAATATTAAAATTGCTTATTTCAAATACTTGGAGAATAAAAAACTCATTTTCAAGGTGTTTTTTATTCTTGCTCATAATAATAAATTAATATTATCGCATGTAATTATAGTCTCCGTCTGAGAAGACACTGACACGTTACTACAACGTTGGATTTACTGAGAGAATAAGAGGCCTGTTTATTATCAAGCTCATTTATAGGTTGGGCCTTATGAGTATTTTTTTTGTTTCAATCCATGTGAATCATAGATCTAGATTACTTTTGCTTGCTAGCTGTTGAAGTGAATGTTGCAATAGTTTATCATGTCCAGTAATATGGGAGCAGAACATATGTCTACCCATCTGGAGACTCTAATAGCGGTGTAACGACCAATTACCGGCCCGG
>CAJHQP010010630.1:0-17979 GCA_905132765.1 Moricandia arvensis
CTATTCTTACCTGAGAATTCACCCTAAGTCTAATCCCTTAATTTAACCTTCACAAATCAAATCAATCTTGAAATCATTTGTTTATTATTGTTAATATTTAACTAGCTTTAATTTGATAGCAATAAATCTATTTTCCAATCCTAGAGTCTCTGTGGATTCAATCTCTAAGTACTACACTGAACCTCTTATTTAAGAGTGCAAAAGTGGGAATAAGGTTAATTTGAGAGTGATATAAAAACCCACATCAGTAACACCTACCATTCTGTTCGTTGCTTATCATAACGAACAAAACCCCACGTCCTAAATAGATTAAGACATCTGACACAAGGATAATAGCTATAAAAGAAATTCAAAATTTTGGTCAGTAGACGACTACAAAAATCTTTTGGGAGAGATTCTCGGTTCCCGATCAATGCAAGTCATATAAGCCGAGAACTTTTTGCAGACATCACTACTGAGACGGAATCAGGTCAAAGCCGCAATGGGTGATGTAAGCCAAAATAGTCATCGCAAACCCTAAACTGAAAGTAAGCTTAGGTCTCGCCCTAAACCCATCACACTGTACTCAAACATCTCAAGGCATATTAGCAATAAACTGATACGACATTCCAAAACATGTCTCTTCATTTGTATTCTTACGTTCATGAAGCTCCGCAAACAAAAAATCATCGAGTATTCACATCGTAGACAAACAACGAATGTAGCAATCCACTAAGAGTATAAATGAGATGACAACTCATATTCTTTTCCTCTACATTCGCATAAACGTATTCATACGCTATCAACAGAAAAACGCATTTCATTAAAATGAAGCCTCATAGTGGCAGGGATTCAAAGCCATACAAGACCAGCCCCGAAACACAAACATGGCCACACTTGGCCAGAACAAACAAAAATGAAAACATAGAAATCCAACGTCACAAACGGGACTACACACTCATTCTCCGGAGACAGAACACGTCCTCACCCATTACCTCATCAGGGTTTGGAGTTGAATCATCTCCACCTCCCTCAACTGCATCGTGAGGCTTGACACCCACGGGTTCCTGCTCCTCCGGATCACCGGAAAGCAACGGAAAGATTCAGTCGGATTTCAGGCCAACGAAGATCAAGTCAAAGTCTCCCTCAATGGCTGCCAGCTCTTCTTTGTGAGCAGACAGTTTGGCCTCTTCGGCCTGCAGAGACGGAGCCCTCCGCACTGAAACATCTGAATCTCGCTCATTCCTCCTTCAACGACCTCCAGGGCATGGTCCTTTCTTCGAACATCCATCAGGGTGTCGAGGGAGCTGGAAATTCTTGTCAAACAAGTCTGAAACTCGATGCATAGATCGCTCTTCACCTCGGCCTTAGCCTCCTCAATCCCATCAATCAAAGACACAAACTGCGCAAAACAAATTAAAATAATGAATAGCCAACATACTGACGAAAAGAGATCCTTAAAACAAACCTTGGCACGGCATTGAGGCATTAGACTTGAACAAGATGTTCCCAGAGGTGAAGGCCCGACCTAAACACCTCTGACGCATCTTCTCTTTTTAGCTGCATCAGGATTGGCACATGGCCTCTTTAGACCTTTCGGTGTAACACTGGGAGTGGTGCTGGGAGCGTGCAGTCCTAAAACAATCTCTCTCTATTGGCTGGAGGAGGAGGCATTGATTCAGGAGCTTGCTCGGTTTCCGCAACAAGGATCAGATTCATAGATGAGCCCAACGGCTGTGCAGCAGCCTCATCCGCAGGCACAAGTGCGTAAGCCGCTCCATCATAAGGAACAACCTCAGGGGGGAGGTGATAACTCGGCCATAGGAGTCAAGTCGCCGGTTGGGGCAGGAGGGTTCAATGGATCAACGTGAGAGGAACTCTCCATCTCGGAATCAGGATGAGTCAACTAGTCTAGAAAAGAGAGAAACTCAGCCACATTAGTCAGAACAACACCAGTAATGGAGAACTTGACAAACTATCACGAAAGGCATTGCCCATCTCAGCGTCATTGCTTCTTTGTTCATCGCGAGATGAAGACATCTTCGTTTAAAGAAGCTCTCGAGAAAACATAAGTAGAGAGAAGTTGAAAAGCTAAGAAAGTGTGGAGTGAATGAAGAATGAGGGTTCAATACTTATAGGCATGAAAAAAATCTCTACAATAAAATAATCGAGAAAACTTTTTGAGAAAAGGAAAAATTGCATTCCTTTCTGTAGATTCCAATTAAACATGTATCACTTGCTCACAAGAATCACGCTTAAAACTTTTGAGCTGGGGGCGAACTGTTGGGGTCAAAATCAGTAATCTTGAAATTAACGTCCAAGATTACTACGCTATCCTTTAAGAAACTCGTTCGAAATAACTTCATGCAAATCTTAAAGGATAAGCTTTGGAGAAACAAGAAGTACGCGAGGGTATGAACATTGCGTAGAGGCTGAGAGAATGCTCTCTCGTCCACGTTTACATGAGGCTAAGGGGGCGAAGCTGTACTCCCTCCCCACGTCCCTATTAATCGACCACATCCCCTTCCTCGCCTTGTCGCCAGTAACCGACCACGCCTCATCTCCAGCAGGCGACCACGCTTCTTCCTCGCCTCGCCGGCAGTAGGCGACCACGCCTTGTCGCTAGCAGGCGACCACCTTTTTGCTCGCCTTGTCTCCAGCAGGCGACCACGGCTTGTCGCTAGCAGGTGACCACGCCTTGTCGCCAGCAGACGACCATGCTTATTCCTTGCCTCATCGCTAGCAGGCGACCACGCTTCTTCCTCGCCTCATCACGAGCATGTGACCATGCCTCCTCTTTGTCCCTCGACGCCAACAGGCGACCACGACATCTCCTCTCTGCTCCTCGGTGATAGCAGGCGACCACGAAGCCTCCACTCGTCTCTCCCTCATAGCTTGTCCCTTGAAGTCTTAACCGAACTGTCTTTTGTTTCGTCTCGGTTGAAGTTACAGTTTAAATTTATGATAAAATTAGCAAAGACGTCTTTTCTCATAAAATTCGAATCACTCGTATAAAACGGTAACGATTAACTCGTCATCATTGTTATCTTGACTATACGATTGATTTTTACTATCTCATGGAACAAGTGGTATGGGCACTAGCATCATATGGAAGGTGATTTCTCCAAAAGAATCGTATAAATGTTTAAATCAAAAAATGACCCAAGTATGTCTAAAACGCGGCAAAAGCCAATTTACAATTTTAGACGAGAATGATTTGAAACTACAATGACGATTTACTTTATTTTCATAGAAGTTAATAGAAAAGAAGATATATGTCAAGTTTCAAGGATAATCATGAAGATCAAGAGGATAGGGAAGATTTCCGTAAAGATATATACTCAAATCAGGGGCATAAAAGGAAAGATGATCGACCTAGAAGGCATATATAAGAAGAGACAAGTCGAGGAGCAGAGGGGATCTGAAAATTAGACTTTAGTAAATTGATGTTAGATTTAGGAGAAATTAGGCTTAGGTGGCTATATTAGCAAGTTCAATACTTAGAACTTCTTACTACTTTGTTCTCTTGTTCTCCATTGTGGACAAATTTTCATCCATCCTGTTTTTGGTGAAATTCTGTAAACTATACTTCATATTTGATAGTGTACGGGTTAAGGTTTATGTGAAAGCAATCTATCAATTAATCCTACGAACTACTCTTGCAAAGAGATGTAAAATTGCAGTACTTAGGGATCAAATCCACAGAGAGCGTGAGCACACAATACATTTCTATAATTCTAATGGCTCAGCTAGGAAATCTATAAATAGAGGGTTGATGGTAAGTTTATTAGAAATAGGAAATGGTCTAATATACTAAAGTTAATGCAAATATGGAAAATGATAGATCTAGGGTTCCACACAAGTGAATTATTATGAAGAGGATGCAGGGAATTATCAATATGCGAGGACACTAAATGTTCATTAGTCTGAACCCCTCTTGTCCCAACTCTCATATGCGGACAGAGAAATACACCATCAATCGACAGCTAAGGCCGAGTGCCGACCGCCGCTAATCAGACATGAAGTTCTTCTACAATGCTAATTAGAACAGCTCTCGCATGCATCTAACAACCTAGCTCAGTGGAATCAGTTCTGGCACAAAACCTACTCTCGTAGTTGTCAATGTCCTAAGTTCAGGTTTCTCATTAGCTACTCTAGAACGCAAGCATTAAATACAATTCCAAAGATTGATATAACTTCATCCTAACAATCCTATTTGGGGCTAATTCATCAGTATCATTATGAACCCTAAATCTAATAGGTGAATTACTCATAAATGATCAAAGAAACATGATGAACTAAATAATATAATGCATAGAATAATAAACGGGGTTCCAGTACAAGTTCATATTTTCTCCCCTAAACTACTAAAACTCTTAGCTGAATGTGAATAGCTACTGGATGCTTCTCTAAATACTCTACCAAGATCCATGATCTCCATACTGCTCCAAAACATGCCTAGACCTGTAAAGACTCTAAAACACAATCCAAACACACATACTAGACTCCAAATATGATCCATATGATGGTCTAAAATTGGTAAATAACAAGGTATATCAACTCCCCTAGACTTAACTTTTTGCTTGTTCTCAAGCAAAACAAAGGTAGCCTATGAAAGAGGTTTGAAAAGCGGGGACTCACATAATGTATAAGTATAACAATCACCCCTACTATATTGCAACCACACCAAATAATGCTAATCAAAGAGAAACTTTATATTCTATATCCTAGTATAGCAACCAACTTCATTCTACCAGCAACTCAACAAATACTAATTTGACTCACCCCTCTACTGATCTCATTTCTTTGCATAAAAATAAAGTGCAGGCTTTACCTTGGGAGTATCGATCAAAGGACACATGGACTCAGCTCATGCAAATCTGCATACATAGGTATAAAGTTTTTCCTGTCCCTTTCTTCCCTCTTCTCTCTCTGAATGAAACTCAATGGACAATGATGCTGATACAGTCCATCTTGTATCTCATTTTTATTTGTTTTGGACAAAGTTGTAGGCGAATAGTGGCGTCATTAGTAATGTACATACCTCTCTGCATCTCAAGATCATCTCAATCTTTTCTTTTATAGATCCTGAAGAGATAGAGAGAGAAGAAAATAAGAAATGCACATACTAGTACCTTACAAACTTGCAAAAGGAATCCGCTCTGATGTATGCCAAGCCCCAAAGCAAGCAAAATAGTCAGTATTAGGTTGGAGATCAGCTTTACTTCCTCATACTTTCTTAATAAGTGAGATCTAATGGCATGATGATCCACTTTGGCATCTCTAGTAATCTCTACAATCAACATGTCTAAGAGCGGTGCTATAGTGTGGTTAATCAATAAATAAGGTCCGATCATAATCTCCTTCTTGACTTTATAAAAACGTTTTGAAAAATTTAACAACTAAAAGCTCAAAATAAATAAAATCATCATCAAACCTCTTTCAAACTTAAATAACATTGTCCCCAGTGTCATCCCGTCCAGTTTGGTTAAGGAAAACTAAATCATAAGTGAAAGGTAGAGAGAAAGTCAAGGTTACCAAAATCCGTAAGGAGTGTCGACCGATGGTGAGTGATGCGTGTCGACCGATGGTGAGATGTCGATGTCGACCGATGGTGATTTCAAACTTTTCTACTCCTTTGAAAACCTAAAGTAATTAAATAAAAACTGTAATTAATAACTAAATAATAAAAAACCATAATAAAACTTCCTAAAGTGGGTTCTCCCACTCAACGCTTGGTTATAGTCTTAAGCTCGACGTTTGGACTTCTGGACTAGTAAGGTGGTTCATCGAACCAATTCGGAAAACAGGTATCCACATACACTCTGCTCATCCCAAACCATGCACTGATGAAGCTTCTCAAAGCTTCTTCTCCTCTGGTTCTCTGGTTGTCCATCCTTCTCTAAGCAATCTCCATTGTACTCATCCTTCTCTCGAGTGTTTTAATGCATCCCATCAACATGTAAGCCTGCCATTTGTGGACTCAGAAATATCATCCAATTTCTGGTAGATACTATCCTTCATCAAGTCTTGGGAAAGGTAAAATCCATCAAGTTTGACTTCCAATAACTTCTCTGTTACAAGCCTTTTCCTAAATGCTGCGTGATAACTATCGATCGGTGACCAAAAGTTGCCATCGGTTAATGCTGAACTAACTACCCCAATCGATTGTTGTTGTCTGAAGAAATTCCATGATCCATTGGCCATTGCGAGTATGTCTGTGATATCCTCCTTGGATACATTGAGAAGTCCTACATCCATTGCTCGTGCATATCCTTCTAGGTCCTTCATAATTCCAAACTCATCTTGTCTGAGATAACCATAATCTTCCTACCGGATTTGCGTCGATCGATGGTATTGGGGCACCGTCGATCGATGTTGCCTTCCTTGTTCCATAGGATCTTCTGAAATTTCTAGCCTCCTCTAGTGCAAGAGCCCGGTACTCGTTTGCTTCTTCTTCAAAATAGGAAGCGTCGTAATCTGGGTTATCCATCTCACGGTATTGTCGTCTAATGTATACTATGTCTACTGGACTGTCTTCTTCGTTCTGATATGTGGTATGACCGTCGACCGATTGTTTAGGATGGTTATCGATCGATTCTGAAGGGTGGGTTTTGTGCAGTTTATGTATGTAAGGTCCATCGACCGATACCATGGGTTTATCGATCGATGTTGTCTCCGCAGACTCCTCCTTATGGTCGTAATTATAGAAGCATGCAGCAATTAAGCCTGGATCATCACTCAATTCTATCAGAGTAGCCTTGTTCTTGACTTTAACAGGTTCATAAAAATTGTTTGGATCATTTAAGTATAGATACAACTTGTTTGTCTTCATCTCGCAGATAGCTCCCACTGTGGTCATGAATGCTCTTCCAAGGAGTAAGGAAGATTTCCAGTCAATCTTTATATCCATCACTTGGAAGAATACTAGGATTAAGGCATTGCAAATATGCATTGGGACGTCTTGGCTAACCCTCCTGATTTCACCTTGGAGCAAACCACAAAAGTGAAAGAATCACTGGAAGGTTCCACTTTCAGGCTCAGCTTCTCTGTCATAGCTCTAGGCATGATGTTGACTGCTGATCTAGTATCGCAGAGGGTATTGGGATACTTGTGGCCTTTGACAAAACATGGAATCACGAACTTTCCAGGGTCACTTATCTTCTTGAGAGTGATCCTCTACTTCAGCTTCTCTCTGGGACCATTGAACATGCACTCTAGTCCTCATATGTCTCCTTGGATTCCCTGTAAAACATCCACAATCTATAAGTATAGTACACTTCATCAAATTGAGTATCTAAATGAATTTGAAAAACTCTTTTGGAAAAGCCATCCATCTCTTTGTCAGTTGCTTCTCTGCGCAGATGTTTAGAAGTCTTATGCTTCCTTCAAGGGTGTCTTTATGTTGCTTTTTCAAATATCATTGGCTCAAGTGTATCAGCGTTCTGTTCTAGAGCCTCCATACTCAGATATCTGACAAACAAGCTTTCATTCAGACTTGGTAGGCAAACTGGTTTTGCTGATGAAGATCGTCGATCGATGTTGATGTCTCGACACCGATCGATGTTTGAAGACTTACATGAAGCTACACACTATGAGGGTTACGTCGATTGATGCTCAGCAACGGGTATCGATTGACACCAGTGCGAACTGCCGAAAGACATAGCACTTTCTACTCGAAAATCTCCCGCGTGGAGTTATTCTCTCTTCAACTCTTGCCAAAAATTGTCACCTATCAATGCACTGACATGGTCTTTCTTACCAGCTTCTCCTTTCTCCTTAATCAGGGTCTCATGTCTCTAAATGGCCTTCCTTGTCTGGACCACTTGATTCTCCAACTTCTTGACATGAGTGCTCAGAGTCTCAAACTTTTTGTTGAGGTTGATGTACAGAGCATCAATCTTTCCATTGATTCACGGTCATCTGCTTCTGCTGCTCCAATACTATGTCAACCATAGCTTCTAATGTGAATTCTGGTTGTAGTTACTCATGTTGCCACCATAGGAGTTTCTATTGTAGCTCTGATTTCCCTGTCTCTGGAAACCGTTTCCTCTAACCAAATTCACGTATTCTTCTTCTTCCTCCATGGCCTTCACTTCTTGCTTCCTGAGAAACTTCTGAATATTTTTCAGCTTTGCTTTGACTTCATCTATCTGCTCCTTGCTCAAAGATGGAGCTGATTTCTTCCTTTCATAATCAGTGTTCTTGGTGCTATTGCTAGACGCCAAGTTCTCAATAAGCCTTGTTTCTTCTTCTAAACTCCTAGTGTTGAAATTCCCTTCACTAGTTGTGTCTAACTCCATCTGGTACTGCAGATCAATACCTCTCAAGAAGGTGCTAAGTAGCTGCACCTCGTTGAAACCGTGGTGTGGACAGTCTCTCTGGTAGGACTTGAATCTGAACCAAGAGCTTCTAAATGATTCTATAGGTTCATGTGTGAATGTAGCGATTATGCTTTTCAAGTCCTCTGCTTGCGCATCATCAAAGAAATTGTGCAGGAACGCATTCTTGATGTTTTTCCAGGATGTCCGAGATCCTGGTGGTAGCTGCTTAAGCCAATATGAAGCCTCTCCAGAAAGTGAGTACTTGAAGGTCTTACAAAATAGATAGTCCTCAAGGAATCCATTGGCTTTAATAGCAGATACAAGATCCTCAAACCGCTCCAGATGATCCATTGGATGCTCATGTCGCGATACATGGTATGGTGTCTGCGCAACAAGTGCAAAGAAAGACAGTTTGATCTCAAAGTCGTTCCTCTTGAAAGTTGGAGGAAGAATAGCGGATCTGTTAGCATAGAACTGGTCTGGACGATTGTAGTCTGCCAGTGTCCGTTGAGTAGCTTGGGCATTAGCTTCAAGTCGAGATACTTCAGCGTATGCTTCTAGTTTTGGTTAAGGGATTACAGCCCCCTGATCATCAATTCTCTGACCTGCTGCATTACGCAGATGACCTTCAGGTCATACAGGTCTCCTCTCTCATCTTGGACCACAACTAAAGTCGCAACCATCTGCACTTGTGAACTACTGTCGATCGATGTCGTGCTGGTGTTTTCGATCGATGTTGGCCGTGAAGATGCGTTGATCAGCGGTGGAATGCTGCTGTCGATCAATGCTTGACATATCTTTTGCGGATTGAGCATTCAATTACAACTAGATCTGAGAAGAGTAATTCATGGTTCTTATTGGTTCTAGTAGTGCTGGGCATGCACCTGAAAGACAAGAAAAAAATTGTTAGTAACTTGCAGTAATAAAAATCCTAGAATAAACCTGGAAAATAAATCTAATGACAATCATTGCTCCCCGGCAACGATGTCAAATTTGACAGTGGGCGGGTTAAGATTAATGTTAATGCAATCTATCAAACTAACCCTACGAACTACTCTTGCCAAGAGAGGTCAAATTGCAGTACTTATGGATTGAATCCACAAAGAGCGAGGGCACATAGTAGATTTCTATAATTCTAATGGTTAAGCTAGGCAAACTATAAATAGAGGGTTGATTCTAAGTTTATTAGAAAAAAAACTGTCTAAAATACTAAAGTTAATGCAAATATGGAAACACAATAGATCTAGGGTTTCAGGCAAATGAATTATAATGGATAGGATGCATGGAATTATTAATATGCGAGGACAATAAATGTTAACTAATGTGAGCCCCTCTTGTCCCAACCCTCGTATACGGATAGAGAAGTACACTGACGATCGACGGCTAAGACCGAGTGTCAATGGAGGCTAATCAGACAGGAAGTTCATCCGCTATCCTAATTAGTACCAGCTTTCGCATGCATCTAACAACCTAGCTCCATAGAATCAATTCTGGCAAAAAACCTACTCTCGTCGGTGTCCATGTCCTAAGTTTAGGTTTCTAATTAGCTACTGTAGAATGCATGCATTAAACACAATTCCAAAGATTAATATTACTTCATCCTAGCAATCCTATATTGGGGCTAATTCATCAGTACCATTATGAACCTCAAATCTAATAGGTGAATTACTCAGATATGATCAAAGAAAACATGATGAACTGAATAATATAATGCATAGAATAATAAATAGGGTTCCTATACAAATCGCTGAACGATTTCAGATCTTCTCCCCTAGACTACTTAAAATGCAAAGTAAAACGTGTGTGGTTGTGTGGTGGTCTTTTCGTGTGAGTTCTGCCTAAACAATAGCATAACCCATATAAACTAGGTTAAAACTCGTCCAGGGGCATTCTTGTAATTTGTCTTGACTTGGGATTTCTTGTAATATCCTTCTTGGATCCTTTCCCTTTTAATTTCCTTCCAAAAATCATCATCAATCAATGCATTGACGTGGTGATTCTGTCCAGCCTCAATTTTCTCCTTGATCAGGCTCTCATGTCTCCTAATGGTTTCACTTGTTTGCAGCACTTAATTCTCCAGTTTCTTCACATGGGTGTTGAGATTTTCGAACTTGGTGTTGAGGTTGAGATACAGCCCATTTATCTTTCCATTGAAATCCACAGTCATCTTTTGATGTCCTTCTAAAACTCTATCAACCATCGCTTCAATCTTGCTTTCTTAAGTCTCTGGAGGAGGATTCTGGTAGTAAGAAGATCCATAAGTTATGTTGTTGTTGAAAGGCTTTCGTTGTGAACCCTGATTACAGCTACTCCTTTGACCATTCTCATAGGAGTTCATGTTGAAACATGGATTCCCTTGTCTCTGGAAACCATTCCCATCAATGTAGTTCACATCCTCTTCTTCAATCTCATGATCTCCAGACTCTATTGCTTTTACCTCTGCAAAAGTGACCTTCTTCCTGAAGAATTCTAAACACTGTCGAGTTTAGCCTTGACCTCTTCATTCTGATCTTTACTCATAGTTGGAGTTGATCTCTTTCTTTCAAATTATGTGTTCTTGGTGCTGCTACTGGATGCCAGATTCTCAATCAACATTGTAGCTTCTTCAAGATTCCTAGTGCTGAAATTTCCCTCACTAGTTGTGTCCAAAGCCATCTGGTACTGTAATCCAATACCTCTAAAGAAAGTGCTGAGAAGTTGCACTTTGTTGAACCCATGATGTGGGCAATCTCTTTGGTATGATTTGAATCTCATCCAGGAGTTTCTGAAAGACTCTTAGTGGTTCCTGTGAAAAAGTAGCAATCTTGCTCCTCAGATCTTCTGCTCTTGCGTCATCAAAGAAGTTACGCAAGAAAGCATTCTTGATGTCATTCCAGGATGTCAACGATCCTGGTGGTAACTGCTTAAGCCAATATGAAGCTTCTCTAGCAAGTTAGTACTTGAAGAGCTTACAAAAGAGATAGTCCTCATGGACTCCATTGGCTTGGATAGCAGTAACTAGATTCTCAAATCGCTCCAGATTATCCATAGGGTGATCATGTCGTAACCCATGGTATGGTGTCTGCGCTACAAGTCCGAAGAAGGCGGGCTTGATTTAAAAATCATTCCTCTGAAAAATTTGAGGGCGAATGGCAGATCTGTTGGTGTAGAACTGGTCTGGACGGCTGTAGTCAGCCAGTGTTCTCTGAGCAGCTTAGGCATTAGCTTCAGGTAGAGCTGCTGCAGCGTCTGCTTCTGCTTTTGTATCAGGGATTATAGCCCCATGATTGTATATCTTTTGACATGCTGCATTACGCACATGACCATCTTGGTCATGCAAGTTCTCGTTCTCATCCCTAGTCAATATTAATGTTGCTACCATTTGAACTCGTCTGCTTCTGTCGATCGATGCAAATACTTTGTTGTCGATCGTTGCTATGTGATCAGTGTCGGTCGATGCTCGAGTTCTGATTTTGGTCAATTCTGTCCGTAAAGAAGTGTCGGTCGACGCAGTGGCCGTCGATTGATGCTTGTCGTCTTTCTTTATGGATCATACGTTCGATTATATCGGGGTCAAAGAATAGTAGTTCTTGTCCTTTATTGCTTCTGGTGTGTTTTTGCATGCACTTGGAAAGCAAGGAAAAGAAAAAATTAGTAACTTGAAAGTAGTAAAAAAACCTAGACTAAATTCTAAAAATTAAATCTAATGGCGATCAATGCTCCCCGGCAACGGCGCCAAATTTGACGTGTGTGTTTTTATTGTTGTAGCGGGGTATAAATATCCTAAACAAACCACTATCAAATTAACCCTAGTCTTTAACACATAAATAGTACTCTTGTCAAAAGAGATCATATGTAGTACTTAGGGATCGAATCCACAGAGAGCGATAGCACACAATAGACTTCTTGTTTCTAAAGATTAAGGTAGGTAAATATATATATTGGTGGAAAACAAATTGTTAAGGAAATATTCCTTATCAAGAAGTAGAGATGCAATATGGAAATATGAAAATAATGCAAGTATGGAAATAATGAAAATATGGAAATCTTCTAATAAACTGACTTGATGCAAATTTAAATAGATCTAGCATATATGTAAATATACTAGGACTCAAATATTAACTATTCTGACCCTTTTAACTCCAACTCTCGTATGCCAGCAAAAGGAAAGACCATTGATCGAAGGCGAAGGCCTAATGTCGATCGACAGTGAAATCAGAAGGAAGTGTGAACGAGATTTGATAAGTCCACCAGACTTATTAGACTAGCTCTCGCATGCGCATAACAACCTAGTTCGGTGAAGTCTATTTTGGATATTAACTTAACTCTCTAGAATGCAGACATTAAGCACAACTAAATTGATGGATATTAACTTAACTAAAAATCATATATTTGGGCTAATCCATGATTGCTATCATTCAACCCTAAATCTTGTTGATGACTACTCAGACATAATAAAAGAAAGAACAATAGTCTGAATAGAATGCATAGATAAAATATTGGGGGTTCCAATACAAATCTCCATAAGGAGTTATGAATCTTCTCCCCTAAAAACCTATTACTATAAAACTTTGTGAGTTGTGTCAAACCTTGCCTACGTTTGTACTTGCACACCCTTCATGCTCTCAATACATGAGCATAAATATAAAAACCCTAAAAACTAGGTCAAAACTCGTCCTGGGCATTCTTTCATTTGTCTTCTAAACTTAAGCTTTTCAATCGGATGTCTTGCGAGTTGGGCGTCGACCGATGGCAAGTGTGCAACATCGATCGACCTTGGTTTTTCATCATCGGTCGACTCCAAGGATGTGTCGTCGATCGAGGACAGTCTTGTACTTTGACTCCTCAAATAGTCAGCTACGGATTATTCTCCTCTCAATGCTCCAAAAGCTCCAAATATCTTCATTTATCTCCAAAACGTCCTTGGACCTGAAAATAGTCTAAAACATATCCTAGACACACATAATAGACCCTAAATAGAGCTTGGAACATGGCATAAAACTTGTAATAAATAAGTTGTATCAGCCAACATGGTGCAAATGTAATGTCATCGGAATTTTGTGAACTGCATCTTGTAGAATACTGGTCCATATGGATGAAAGGGGCTGGCGATTGAGGCCGAGTCATCATGAGTGGACAACATATTGTTCAAGTTTGGTGGTATGAACCACTATCCATGGGATATGGGTCAATGGCTCAGAAATAACTATATATGAAGCAAGTTCTTAGGCAGTGACATCAAATTTTTGAAAGTCATTTTACCGGCTAAAGAAAGTTCTTAGGCAGTGACATCAATTTTTTGATGAGATTGTCTTATTAAATGTTTTAATTTAAACAAGTAGGATAAGTTTTTTAATAGCAAATCAACAATCGAATAATTGAATAATGATATGCTTGTTTGTGGTTGATGTTGATCCTTGGCAGAGACTGTAGACAAGTAGAGTTTACAAAATCATTATTTTCATCAATTTTGCAATGAAAGACATGGGCAGGTGGATGTGAATCTTTTAGTTTGAATCAAACATGCAAGGAAAAAGGACTATCTCTTTTTACATTGAGAAAGTTCTTTAGAAGTTCAATCGTGAGACTTTTCTTTAATGTGAACGCACATGGATGCGATTGTGAAGGTTGCCCCATATATAGAATAATCAATATATCTACTCAAGTATTCACAAGTGATGGTTGCTAAATGTATGAAATAATGAGAACTAGGTCGAACATAGCTTATGATATAGGGAGGTTGAGTAGATATACAAGTGATCAAAAATGGCAGGCCTTAAGACCGGAGATCAAGTATTTGAATGGAATAATAAATTATGATTTGTTAAATTTCAGATTGCCTTCGGTTGTACTAGGTATTCGGATGCAAGATAGATTACCAGCATAGTATATCATTTTTCTACAAGTGTTTGGGTGTTTGCTTGATGATGTTCCATTTTATGAGTTTTCAAAAAGTAAAGTAGCATGAAAAGTTGACTATGAAATATGAATTTATAGTATTAGCAGATGTCGGTAAAGAGGCATAGTGGCTAAAGAATTTAATATACGAGATTCCATTATGGCTGAAACTAGTGGACAAAATCATTTTCTACAGTAAAGATATTTTACTTAAGGTTAATAGCCAAGATTATATTGGGTAAATAGCGACACCTAGGCATTAGATATAACATAGTATGTGAGATGATCACTCACTAGTGGTTAACGTAGAGTGTGCTTGGTCAAAACGAAATGTAGTAGAAATTTGATAAAATGATTAGGTAGAGACTTGGTAATTAATTCTATTACAAGGATGATATAAAAGTCCATTTTATATCTTTAATTTTGGGATATTCGATTCCCCTTTTAGTACAACGTTAGAGATTGAATTCCATTTGAAAGTCTATACTGAATGACTGAAACACATGCTTATATGATCTAACTATATGTGCTTGGACATGAAAAAAAATATGTTGAAATTTTAATTTTAAGAGATACTTTTAAAAAGTTCATTTGTAGGTATATATATGATTGAAAGTATTTTATTTATATGTGTGAAGTGATGCCTCTTCAATAAGTTGAGACTTTGTTTAGTATATATTCGGGAATAGATATGGATATATGGTTTATAATAGTGTCAGATAAACACTTATGGTAGTTCGTACATTTGTGTATGTATTATCTTCATATGTCCAAATGGGTTGAGAGGATTTTCACCATAAGATATCATGATACTTGAGAATATAGAATATATAATATTCTAAGATAAAAATTCAATCCTAAAACTGTTTCATTTATTTATGAGTTTGATATATATGTTAATTGCTTAATGAATCCGTGACTACACTTAACTCAAAGAAGATTGTTGGAGATATGTAAGTCCTTGCAATCGTTAAGTGAAGCATTAGATTCAGTGACAAAGCCAAACATTAATGTGACCAAGGTCAGTTCAATTTATAATAAAATATAAATTTTACCAAAATTTATTAAAATAATTAAATAAATAATATGAAATTATTTAAGTTAAATTTGTTCAAACATTAACTTAGAAAATAGTCTGCATTTGCTAATTATTTGAACTCTAATTAATGACCAAAAATTGTTAAGATCAACATAGAATGAAAAATAAAAGAAGAACATTTTATGTAAACTCAAAACAGAAATTCTCTACGATTGTTCTTTTTGATTTTTTCCACCAAAAGAATTCCAATAGAGAAAAATGACTAAAAGAGATTTCATTAAAAAAGTAAATATACATTTATATTTTTAGAGTTAACTAATCTAGATTTAGGGTTAACAAAGTTAAGTGGTTGCGTTTAAAGTTTTAAAAAATAAATAATTAATATTAAAAGTTTCATAATAATTCTTTTTCAAATAGATTCAAAAAATATTTTCAAATTTCAAACAAAAATACAAAAATGACAAAAAAATAAAATTTTGAATTTAAAAACATATAATTCAAAAATAAAAAAGTATTTTTATTTATTTATATTTATATATTTATAAAGCAACAGGGGGGAAATGTTTTTAAACTCTTTAATAATACCTTCTTTTTTTTTGTGGACTCTTCTGGTGTCAAAAACTTTAAAGCTTTTATTTGAGAGAATATTTCAAATGAAAAAGTTCGTTTAATCTTTTTTACTGAATTGGACAGCTGGAAAAAAATGGAAAGACAATCAAACAAAACTTAACGAAAAGGATTACTAAAGTAGTGGAACATTTACCCACGTTGTAAAAGTAGTATTAAGAAAATAAATCATGGGGTCAAGTTACTTGAGAGAGAAGAAGTTACGGGGGTATATAAATCAATTTTACAGCATTAGACATTTTTATTTTTTCAAATTACAAATAATCTTTAAAAGAAACAGAATTTCATAGGGGTCAACTGACCCTCCTCTTTCCCCATAAGCTGTCTCCGCCACTGATTGCAGTTGTCTGGATGAACCTCGCAATTGTTTGTGACTGAAACAATTAGTGATGAACAATTAGTGATGAACCATTGCAACTTTTAGTGATAAACCATTGTAATTGTTGGTGATAAACTATTACAACTTTGGTAATTAAATTTTTTGATAATGAATCGTTGGAACTTTATGCTAACCACGTAACTATTCGTATTAACTGCTAAAAGTTTTACCATCGCTATTGGTTGTGTTACCTATTGCACTTTTAATACTAACTATTTCAATTTTTAACGTTAACTATTGCAATTTGTAGTATAATATATAAGTTGTGGGTATTAGCAAATGATAAAAGAACGCAAAATCAAAAAATATTTTAGGTAAATAGAAAGATTCATTGTTCAAAGATCATCAAAAATCTTTAAAGAAACACATATATATATTAAAGTTATTTATTATTTTATATCTTAGCTTAAAACAAGATGAGACTTTGATTTATTTTATCCTACAAAACAAGTTCGTATAATCCAAAAGCTTGAATATGGTCAAAATACACATTAATGAAAATAACCTCATGTGCTATTAAGGTGATGATTGTTTTATTGGTTTCTAGATTTTGGTTTTTAGTTTCTGGTTTTTGGTTTTTGGATTTTAGATTTAAAATTTTGGTTTTTAGTTTTTGATTTTACAGTAGATTTTAGCTTTTCGAAAAACTTGATTGCTGATTTTAGATTTTGGTTTTTGTTTCCAAAGTAAAATAAATAATTAATAAACAAAACAATTATGAAAAATTACTATTGTGAATAAAAATAAATAATTTTATATTAAATTTTATTTTAAATAAGAAAATATTATAAAATAAAAACTACTAGCTACATGTATAATTACATTTAATTTTTTATCGATAGGAAATAGATAACTAGTTATTTTTTTTAGAAAAAAAACTCAATAAAATTTAAGGTTTTAAAAGTATATATGGTAAGAAAGAATAAAAATTGATTTTCAATTAAAAAAAATAAACATCAATATGTGGACTTTTATAAGTATATTTAATTGTAGACAGTGAATAATCACTAAAACAATAAAATTATATTTCTGAATTTGTTTTCCTTGAGAATATTTTTTAAAACTTTAATTACTGATTTATTTTATTTTCTCTATTATTTTAAAAATAACCTATAATATTTTTAAAACAAACTTATAATTACTAAAAATTATATTAAAATTTTAAATTAAATAACACAAATATAATATTAACAAAACATGCAAACTTTATATAAAAGTTAATTTAAATTATTAATTCAATTTAATGAAATTTAAAAAAAAATCATAATATAAATGTTTTTGTATTATATATGTTCAACAAATTATTCTTACTAACACTTATTTGTTTACACTAGTTAGCATTTTTCCTTAGTTATTCCTGTATTGGTGCATAAATGTAATAAAATTCAAATTAACAAAAAAAAAAAGCAACTTAAGATGAAAAACCAAGAAAACTTGAATTTTGTTTTCCTTTAGAAGATGACAGTTATTTTAAAAACCAGTTTACCTAAAATATAGGGAATCTATTTCTTTAAAAACTTGATTGTCTAAAAAATGGTTTTTTCAAAATCAAAAGCCAAAAACTACTTTAAAATCTGTAAACAATCAACCTCTAAATTATTGTCAAAATTCATTGTTCATACGACTTTGGTTACCAACCAAAATAACATAACAAAAACTATTATAGTATGTGATAACTTTTAGTGAAAAGTATGTGACTATGCCCTCATATAAAGTTTTCCAAATATTAAATATCTGTAGTGACATAATGAAAA
>CAJHQP010010631.1:0-17978 GCA_905132765.1 Moricandia arvensis
ATATGAGTAGAAATCTTCACTAAAAGATGGCCATATTAAAATAGGTTTTTTGCAAATATGACTTAAACTCAAAGTTAAACACAAAACTTACCCATGATTTTTTGGAATTTTCAATTTGTCTTATTCACCCTAAAAGTTCAGATATTCAGGGAAATTCATTACTTTTTTTCGAAAATGAGTATTTTACTCTATCATCATCATCTTCATTAAGTATTTACAATATTGTTTTTGCAAATCAATACACTAACCGCCATGAGCAAACCAATTTGAAGCTCTTTGTGCACCTTAAATCGATTTACACTCCTTCTATCTCATTTTCTTATGAAACTAAAAACAACAATTTTTTCACTTTCTCTCTATATTCATCCAAAAACCCAAAGCTTTTGATTAAAAATTTATGGTTCATGGAGCCATTCAAGCTTACGATTCTTGGTGGGTCGCTTTTGTTTGATCTTCTGTGTGTTTGGAGAAGAATTTATGTGTGCTAAGGAAGTTATCTCACTAATTTAAGGTATGAAATCAATTTTCCCGATCTATTCGCCAAGAAGACGTTCGTGTAAGTCTTCTGGCTGTAGAAGACTAATACAGCAGTCTTCTGGTTGATGTAGAGTTTAGTTTTGCCAATTGAATTTTATATGTGATTTTAGAGACGACTTATCTAGAAGTCTTCTACTTTTCTTTGTTAACATTTTTTTTCGAAAAATACCTAAGAAGACCTCCCGGTAAGTCGTCTAGGATAAACATGTTAGTTTTACATTTGGCCAAATTGTGTTAGAAATTTGAACTTTCCTAGACGAATTACAAGTAAGTCTTCCAACGTAAAAATAAAACTTAAATATTTAACTTTTACTAGAAGACTTATATGTAAGTCATTTCAGGTTACTTTTGCAATTGAAAACTAAAACCTAAATATTTAATTTTAATTAGACGACCTACATGTATGTCTTTTGGGATACAATTTACGCAGAAGTCTTCCAGAACCGATATTATGATCAAACTTTGGATATCACAGAAGACTTCCATATAAGTCGTCTGACGGATGACATACACGTAGGTCATCTAGTTAAAATTAAACATTTAAGGTTTATTTCGAGTTGCAAAAGTAACATGAGATGACTTTACATATAAGTCGTCTAATAAAAATTAAAATAATTAAAGTTTTATTTTTTGTTAGACTACTTACTTGTAAGTCATCTAGGAAAAGTCAAATTATTACACAATATGCGTCAAATGTAAAATTAACATTTTTATCCTAGATACCGGGAGGTCTTCTCTGGTATTTTGAGATTTTCTTGAAAACAAAAGTAAGCTAATATTTTGGAAGTCTTTTGTAGAGTAAACTTCTCTGGAAATCTTCTTTTATAAATTTTAAACTGAAAATATGACCTAATTGACGACTTCTTCAGAAGTCAATGTTTAATAAACTTTCATTTTCCCTAAAACTATAAAGATTTTTTAACATTTTCTTGTTAATTCATGTATAGTAGTCATTATTGGGGCTACTAAATGAAATTTATAACCTAATTGGGGATATTTATGAGGTTATCAACATTCATGTTTATTAAAGTTTCTAGCTAATAAGAGAAGACTTCTGAGGAAGTCTTTTCGGTTTAAGTTTTTGAAGTTGATGTTCTATGTTTGCTTAATGTGTTTTAATTTGATTTTTTTTCCAAATGGTGCATCAGTTACTTATAGTGTATGGAGAATGGTTGTTGAAAGATGACTATTGGAATTTTGTGGTTAATAATTTCAAAAGAGCGAGAATGTTCTTTGTGAATAAATGTTCGAGACATGCTGAATTTCTTGAAATGTCTCAAGAAGATTATAACCTGGACATGAACACAAAGATTGTGGAGTTAACCTACTCATTACCAGAAGCAATGATGCAACAGATGGCTCCAGACACCCCTCGTATTCATGTTACAAGTGATAGACAAGTTCAAAACTTGCTCGAGATAACTAAAGCGCATGAAGTACGTATTTGTGTATCATGCCTTAGCAAGATGAGAACGGTTTTGAGATGAAGAAGAACAAGATGATGAAGGTGATGAAGGGGAAGGATATGAAGAAGGGGATGAAGATGATGATAATTTGGCTGAAGATGAAAATGATGATGGGGAGGAGGGTGATGATATCCCTGATGTTACTGAAGCGGTTGATGATGGGTGAGGATTACATTGAGTATGAAAAATTTAAAGATAAGGATGAGGAAGAATAAGTTGATATGTGTTTTGAAGATTTCAAAGGGACATATAGTAGTGAAGAAGCTCGAATGCTAACAAATATCTCTGCCAACTAAAGTGTTGTTAGTAAGTATTGTTAGAGTTGCGGTTGACAACGGTGAAGCGTAAGTTCTCCTTCAAAAATATACAAGTCAACGAAAACTATACTTGTGGTAAAATGTCGTGTTAATGGTTGTGGATGGAAGATCATAGTGAGTGCAAAACATGGGAAAAACACGTTTGGGTAACCAAGTACGTGAAAACTCATACATGTTCTGTGACAGATCGAATGGCTTAGCGGAAGCACTGTACTCCGAAGTATATTGGTAGGCTTTTCATAGATAGAGTTGGAATCATTTATGAGTTGAATCCGCAACATATCAAAGATGCAATGAAGAACATGTTTGGCATGACACTTGATTACGCCACTTCATACATAGCATGTTATATGCATAAGAATTGTGAGAGGATCAGCAGAGATGGGTATGAGCGGCTGCCTTTATATTTGGAGCAAATCTTGTTAGCAAATCTGGGTTCTATCACTGGTATAGAAACTTGATTCTCTGAATAGATTTAAGTATTTATTTCTCTCTTATGGAGCTTCTATTCAAGGTTTTCAGTATCAGAGAAGAGTCCTAATGGTGGATGGGACTCACCTAAGTGGGGAAGTATGGAGGTGTTATGGTAGTTGCATCCGCACACGATCGTACCTTTCAGATATTTCCATTAACTTTCAGAATCATAGATGCTGAAATGAAGATTATTGGGAATAGTTTTTCACAAAACTGGGGAGTTGTATATCTGATCAGTATGCTCTGGTGATAGTCTCCGACCGACACACGAGCATTAAAAATGTGTGTGATAAGGTGTTTCCTACAATAAAACATTGTCCAAAAGTATAAATAACAAGCATCTCTTGTACTTGGTCAAAAGTGCTGCTTATGCTCGTACAATTTACGATTTTAACCGGTGCATGAATGAGATATGGAGTGCAAACCCGGAAATTGCAACGAATTTGGAGTATGTCGACGTGACCCTATGGTCAATGGTTCATTTTCAAGGAGACAAATACAACTTAAAAAATAGCAACTTTGCTGAATCTATTAATTCTGGCACTGAAGCGAGCAAGAGGATTTCCTATTCAGTTCCTCTTGGAGTTCATAAGGGAGAAGCTATAAAGGTGGTATTGGAAAAGGAGAGAAGATGCTTTGAGTCTCACAACTCAACATAGTCGAGAATTGAATACTTACTTGTTGTTCGTTCGAAGATAGTGGATACAATGTTTGTCCAACCAATTGATGGATAGTGATTCTTTGTAAAAGGTGTCAAAAGGGACAGTGTTGTTGATTTGGAACATGGAACGTTTGATTGTGGTGTCTATGAAATTGAGAAAATACCTTGTTATGCTATCGCAGTTGGAACATATGATGGTTTGCATGTCTAGACACTTATGTGCCTGCTCTACTCAAAGGATCATTTGTATGCAAGATACTAACAAAATATATATCCCTGTGTTGGACAACAAGTTGAGGCACGCACATGCCTTCCTCCGGAAGTAAAGCGTGGTCCATGGAGACAGAAGAAATCAAGATGGAAATCTTCGTTACAGCTATCAAGGATGAGAGGACGCAAACCCCGGAAGCAACACAGGGTTTATAGATGCTCAACTTGCAAAGAAACTGGCCATACGCGTACACATTGTAAGAAAATAAGTGGAAGACCTTCAGGTCGGCCTTCTGGGTGACCTTCAGTACAGCTTCTAGACGACCTTCGTGACAGTCGTCTGAGGGACAGACGACCTTCGTGACAGTCGTCTGGGGGACAAGCGACCTTCGTGACAGTCGTATGTGGGACAGTCTTCTAGACGACCTTGTGGAAGTGTTTTGTTGTCTTCTTATCTATCTTTCTGCTTTCTGATATGAACTTGTCTCTGTTATGACTTTCTGTGTTATTCTCTTATATATTTTATGAACTTATCTTTGTTATGACTTTCTGTGTTATTCTCTTATCTATTTTATGAACTTATCTTTGTTAAGATTTATTTGTTATATGAACTTTGTGTGTTATGATGTTTTAATGACTTGGTATATTGCATTTTAAACATTTTCACACCACAAAAAATAAGATTTCTTGGGAGGATAGCTTACAAACTAGTTTATCCGACAAGCTAGTGTTAGTGCACTATCAAACTAGTTTTTTACGAAAGTATAGTTTGGTAGGAGGATAGGTTACAAAATGTTTATCATATCTTGACCATGTTACCTTAGCCTAAAACAGCATACAACATCATATAAAAGCATTACCTACAAGTACAAATTTTACATCATACATAATCATTGCGCATATGTTGACAGGTTCTCATCATTGTTTTGTTCTCTTTCTCCTGGGAGCCAGGGGTCTCTTGAAATATATCCCTCGCCATCTTCTCCCTGATATCCCTCACGTTGTTATCATAAAATAGTGGAAGAAATGGCATGCCAAGATCATGACATTCAATGTACTTCAGAGTGTACATGCCACAGTCACAAGCTCGACACTGAGGTACTTCACCTGTTACTCTCTCATATGTGAATGGCTTTGTGTGTATTTGACACGTTCTTCATCAGAGGAAGCACATTCAAAAATCAAATAAGGGATCATTGTGACAAAAGACTCTATTGCCTCAGTGAGTTCTGCAGGTTTAATATGTTTGATAATGTTGTCCCAGACGACTATGTGCTTCTTAGGGATCAAAATACGTATAGGAATACAATGATTGTTCTTGTAGTTCACTAGCGCTTATATATCATCCACCTCCAGTCCCTAAACCTTCTTAGATTGGCAAAATATTGGTACTAGGCCTACATAAAGATCCCACGCCCTGCCATGGAGTCTTCTTCCTAAACAGTTGTGATCGGGCATGGAGCTTTTAAAGTCTTTGTACTTTTCCGTCCACATACGCGAAAAAACATGATCAAGAAAGCACATTCTCTCGCTCCTAAATTTTTTTGGATTCTTCTGGTACCAAAGCCTTAGTAAATTCATAAAAGCATTCATATGTTGCATATAAAACAATACAAGTCAGACATAATTAACAATTCTAGAAGACTTACCAGTAAGTCTTCTGAGAAGTCTTCCAGAATTGTTAAATATGTCTAACTTGTATTGTTTTATATGAAACATATGGATGATGTGAATTACCAGAAGACTTACTGGTAAGTTTTTTGAGAATATAAAGTGAAATAATGTATATAAATTTACCAAGTCAATGAGCCATGATAAGTGGGTTCAGAGGATGTGATACCACAAACTTGGAGAACCAGATGTTTTTTTGTGAGCACATGTTCTATAATAACTGCAAACACAAAAAGTAGATCAGGTTTTTTGTAGACTAATGCAAGCTTTTGTGGGAATTAGCACTTACGTATCAAATTTCAGCCAGTCAACGATGACCTTCGTCTTCTTCTTGTCAACGATGACCTTCGTCTTCTTCTTTTCAACAGGTGCAAAAGGATCATAGCATGGGCCAACCTTAGTGATGTTCCCTTGAGTAGTGAACCGGATAAAACAGACATGCATGGCTTGATCATGGGAAGCAGTAATGATATATGTTCATTTTTTGACTCATATTTTCCAAACCACGAGGCTTCTACGCATAAAATTACTTGGAGAATGTGTCCAAATCAATTACAGAGCTCCTCAAAGAAGAATCAGATCAAACGGATTTCAGATGTGGGAGTTATGCCATTTACAAATCAGGAGATCTTCGGTTCTCGCGAATTCAGACATATGTGCATTCAGTGAAGGGTCTTCCTTGACCAATCTTCCTCAAAATCGCCATCCTTAACCATTCTTCATCAAAACCAATAACTTTGACTCCTTTATGGTTTTCTAGTCAAAGATGTCTTTTTCTATGTATTATTTTCCACAATTTCTTTTAGTATTTCTATGACTCATTGTATATAAATATGTGAATTCTTCTATGAATAAAAGAAGTCGAAGTTTGAGTTTATTTTGTTTCTTCTTTTCTCTAAGAGAGAGAGAGAGAGAGAGATTTCTTTAGCTAGTTCATTGGTGTGAACCGGCTTGTTGATTTGGTGGTCAGTCAATTCATCTTTGTGTGTTGTTTGGTGGTTAACCAACGCACTACATCCGTTCTTAGGTGGTCAGCCTTAGACCGTGGGTATATCAGGAGACATTCTGCATCTCTTGACAATCCCTTCAATCCATTTCAGTTCCAGAAGTGCCATTTGCCTTCCCGGATCATATCCAACACCCAGCTAAAGTGATCCTTCCGATTTAGGGTGTATCAAGTGGTATCAGAGCCACTTTGGCAGGTTTGTTTTTATCTTTTCATCTTCTCATCTTCCATTTCTAAATATTTCTTCTTATTTCTATCTTAAATTCGGGTCACCTTCTTACCTAGGACATATATAAAAAAACGAAAAAAAAAAAAGATTTTTGGCTAGGTGGTGGAAGAGTAATCCTGCTGGCTAAAGAGAAATCCAGCCTTGGGGTGGTTAAAGCGGATTTCACATAATTTCTCTTTTCTCTCTATCTATCTCTTACCATTGTTGCTTTGGATTTTGATTGCTGAATTTTGACTGCTTATCATCCTTTGAACCAGTGAAAAGAACTCTGAGTGATCACCTAAAAATCGTGAGCTAAACACTTTGAGAGTGTGAGGGATTTTTATTTGCTAACTCTTTGTTAAGTGTTTTCAGGATGTTTGGACTTCTCAAGAAATCAAATCAGACTTCAAAACCACAACAAAATGTTTATTATCCTTTCAAAACCGTGTTTGAAAAAGAGAAATGGATTTCTGGAGATAAGAAACAATTTACTTCTAAAGGTTTGATTTTGTGCAGAAACAAACAAACGAGAGGAAGAGACAAAACATGTTCGATGATGATGAGAAGAAGGTTAGAAATGGTGATCGTCCCTTCACCAAAGCCAAGATAAGCAACTATGATATGCTTGATCAGAACGAGCTTCAGACTTATGTTAGTTTGGAGAAGATGTTGCACAAGGCAATTTTTGCTATTCAACAACTCAAAAATAAGGAAAAAACCAACACTTCCTCTGTACCAAAACAACATGATCTAAAGTGATGTAATTTTTCTTCTCTCTCTCATTCTGATTTGAAAACTAATGTGGTTTCTTTTGATAAAAGCAAAGCTGTGAAAACCACAAGCAAAGCTCATTCCACCAGGTGCTTCAAATGCCATAGGATCGGTCATTATGCTAACAAGTGCCAAAACCAGAAACCGTTGGTGACTTTGGAGAGTGACAACGTTGAAATCGAGCCAGAAAAGAAAGAAATTTCAGTTCCATTGCAATTTTTGATGACTACACACATGAGCCAATGTTTGCAATTAATCGTTTTACAACCAGAGAATTCATGTAGTTTTTGAATTAATTTCTCAGTATGAAAAGGATTCTGAAAATGTTTTGAACAAGGATGAATTTTCTTGTCCTTTGAATGCTCTTGATATTGGTGCATATGACACTGGTCTTGGAAGCTTTGTGCCAACGCAGGAAGGGCCAGAAGAATAACAAAACCATGGTCATCAAGAAAACCAAGAAAGATCTTCTTCTATTCAAAAACTGGACCAAACTCAAGGTGAACAATGTTCTGGTTATGATTCCTTTGCTTATAAAATTTTTCCTTTTAATGTTCCAGATTTGAGGACAAATATTTTGAAGAGGGAGGAAATGATGCGCCCTTGAGCAGCGAATCGGACAAAACAGACATGCATGGCTTGATCATGGGAAGCAGTAATGATATATGTTCATTGTTTGACTCATATATTCCAAACCACGAGTCTTCTACGCATGAAATTACTTGAAGAATGTGCCCAACTCAATTACGGAGCTTCTCAAAGAAGAATCAGATCAAACGGAGTTCAGATGTGGGAGTTATGCCATTTACAAATCAGAAGATCTTCGGTTCTCGCGAATTCAGTCATGTGTGCATTTAATGAAGGGTCTTCCTTGAACAATCTTCCTCAAAATCACCATCCTTGACCATTCTTCATCAAAATCAACAACTTTGACTCTTTAATGATTTTCTAGTCAAAGATGTCTTTTTCTATGTATTATTTTCCACAATTTCTTTAAGTATTTCTTTGACTCTTTGTACTATAAATATATGAACTCTTCTATGAATAAAAGAAGTCGAAGTTTGAGTTTATTTTCGTTTCTTCTTTCTCTGAGAGAGAGAGATTTCTTTAGCTAGTTCATTGGTGTGAACCGGCTTGTTGATTTGGTGGTCAGCCAATTCATCTTTGTGTGTTGTTTGGTGGTTAGCCAACGTACTACATCCGTTCTTAGGTGGTCATCCTTAGATCTTGGGTATATCAGGATCCATTCCGCATCTCTTGACGATCCCTTTAATCCATTTCAGTTCCAGAAGTGTCATTTGCCTTCTCGGATCATATCCAACACCCAGCTAAAGTGATCCTTCTGATTTAGGGTGTATCACTTAGTGTTTGGAATGATCGCTTTGGCTGTGTTGTTTCCCCGAATAGGAGATTGCTATGAGGCAGCAAATTTCCTTGCTCAATCACTCTTTCCTCGGGAAAGTGCCATATTAGCATCCTTCTTTGGTTTGCCTTCTACTTTTCCCTGTTGTACATCTGAAATGGTAGGTTCTCGTTTATCCAATAGAACAATGCTAGGGTCAACACTTGGTTCAAGAGATTTCTCATTTGTCACATTTGATATAAGAACACTCAATTCTTTCGAGGAACTCGGTTTTGGGCGTCATCGTTCTGTCCCGCTTTCTCTCCATACACACTTTCACTCTGTAATTTGGATGTATAAGATGAGTCAAATCACACATGCTCTTGACATACAAATGGTACATCCAAACACAAATAGTCAAATCAAACCAAATATCCAAGTAACACATGAAACAAAATTCATACACAAGCAAAGATCCGAGCACACACAATAAACAAAGCACGTATGTACTGACATACAAATGGTACATCTAAGCACACACAAGAAACAAAGCACATCCAAGTTTCAGTTCTGTTTCCTAACACTTTGCCTAATGACTCTCTTCGGTGTGATTCTGGGAGATGTTTCGATACTAACCCCGAGTACATGCCCAAGTTTAGGCCCAAAAGAAAAATATGGTTTAGTTACTTCCTTGTTTTGAAAACATTGATGGAAAGAGAGGAGTAAATAAGGAGTGACTTACATATTAAGACACTTTTATCTTTTTTTTAACTCTTATAGACACATTTTGCTGGAAGGACACAATTGTTGTTTTCAATATTATTTTTGACTATTTTATCCTTGCACTTTTGAGACACAAGTGGATATTCAACACACACATACACTTTCTCCACTTTCGTATCACTCATCCCCATGTCATCCACCTGCATCATATCCACACCACCTCCTCCTCTCAAGCAGCCACTCTACCACCATTATATTCATCTTCGTATCCGCCACTTCTTCCTTCATAACTATCACAATCCTCCACTATGGTATCCACCGCGAACCCCATTACGACCTCCACCAACATATCACCCCCCCCCCACGTCTTCCACCTCCACCATATCCACCACCCCCTCCTCCTTTCGAGTAACCATCTCCACTACCATTGTATCCACATCCATGCATAATAAAAATGCACAAAATCTTATTTTAGTCTAAAGTAGTTTCTCTAATCTAGTGCATGATGAATTTGAGAATCAACCTTAAAAAACTATAAGATGATTCTTTACTTAGAAGATCACAGATATAAGAATAATTAATCCTGGAAATATTATTGGAAGAAATGAAGAGAAACTTTCTTTAAAAAATAGTACAAAAAAAATTTGAGCATGTGATAAAAACGATGAGAAGATTTAATTTACTTTTATTTATTTATTTATTTGGTGTTTTTGTTGGCGATATATCTTTGTCATAACTGAAAATCAACACACACATTGATTAAAGTTGAGCTTGTGAAGACAAGCTCCTCCTCTCGATTCCATCTTCGTATCCTCCACCTTCACCGTATCCATAACTAGTAGCCACCACCACTGTATTCATACTCACGTCTTCCACCAACGTCTCTTCCATATTCACCACTGCCCCCATTGCGGCATCCACCGCCTGCACTGGGGTATCCACCACCATCTCCACCACAGTCTCCACTGCCGCTGCTGCCACCGTTGCCACCACCATTGTCATCTAAATTGCTTTTCTAGTTTTAATACCAATCTATTGGTGGTGAAAAGAAAATTGGAGAAGATAAAAACAAAGTCAAAAGAGTGGAAGACAGATTAGGGATTCCATGGTCGGTGCAAAAAAAAAGTTTTATGCTCTAAATAGTTTAGGTGGAACCAAGGTTTTCAGATTCATCCAAGAGAAAATGGAAACAATTTTTGTAGCCACACTTTATGTTTCAGATTGAGTTAAGGGGTAAACTGGTCTTTCTAACTAAAAAAAGTGTGTCGAAAGTAGGATGTACCTTTTCACGTAATTGACTTTCCAAAATGTGTTTGTCTGTGTAATTTTCTCGTAAATAAGTAACAAATTTGAGTGAGCCTCTGCCTTTCTCTTACGAACAAATATCTTTGCCTCAGCGTTTGGGAGGTGTAATCTATGTCGATGGCGTCTTCTTCTCTTGCCACCCAATCCTTTTATACTTCCTCTTCTCTGTTTCACCGACTTCACCTCCCTCAATCTTATCCTCTTCTTCGTTCTCCACTCTGTCGAAAATCCCTTCCTCTCTCTGCTACTTCCCCTTCCTCATCATCATCATCTTCTCCTCCCATTTTCCTCTCATGTTTCGACGACCCACCACCACAAAATGTCCCGGAATCAGATAATCCGACAACTATTAGCGAAGAAGAAGAAGAAGAAGAAGATCCAATTCTCAAATTCTTCAAGTCACGAACTTTAAACCGCAGAGGACCCTCCTCGAGAATCCAAATTCTCCCTCCAGAAGAACCGTCGAACCTCCTGGCACCTAGCTTCCGACTTCTCCGACCTTGAAACCGAAACCCAGCCCGACCCAACAAAACCCGTCTCTGTAGCAAACCAACAAACACTTGGTGTGCACAACAACACTCCCTCCGTCGCTCTGGCAATCCTGGAAACAGCTCAGAATCTGACAGAGAATCAAACTTTAGGAGAGATGTTATCAGGTTTCCAAGGAAGGGTCAGCGACAAAGAGTGCGTAGAGGCATTAGTCATGATGGGTGAATCTGGTCTCATCAAGAGTTGTTTGTACTTCTACGAGTGGATGAGTCTGCAGAACCCTTCACTCGTTTCGCCTCGTGCTTCCTCTGTGATGTTTACATTGCTCGGTAGACAAGGATTGGCTGATATGATTCTGCTTCTTCTTCGTAATCTACCAGACAAGGATGAGTTCAGAGATGTTCGTCTCTACAATGCCGCCATCTCTGGACTCTCAGCTTCTCAAAGGTACTTCCTTTCTACGATGTTTCAGCTCTGGAGAATGTAAAGTTGTATCCTTTTGATTAAATTTCTCTTTTTTAATTAGGTATGATGATGCTTTGGAAGTGTATGAATCCATGGATAAGATCAATGTCCATCCAGACAATGTTACATGTGCTGTAATGATCACGACAATGAGGAAAGCAGGACGAAGTGCGAAACAAGTTTGGGAGATATTCGAGAAGATGAGCGAGAAAGGTGTGCGTTGTTGGAGTCAGGATGTTTTCGGCGGCCTTGTGAAATCGTTTTGTGACGAAGGGCTTAAAGAAGAAGCTCTTGTGATACAAACAGAGATGGAGAAGAGAGGGATACGTTCAAACACCATTGTGTATAACACATTGATGGATGCTTACAACAAGTCCAACCACATTGAAGAAGTGGAAGGTCTTTTCGCTGAAATGAGAGGTAAAGGGTTGAAGCCCACGTCTGCAACTTACAATATTCTTATGGATGCTTATGCCAGAAGGATGCAGCCTCATATCGTAGAGACGCTTCTGCAGGAGATGGAGGGTTTAGGTTTAGAGGCAAATGTGAAATCTTACACGTGTTTGATTAGTGCCTATGGTAGGACGAAGAAGATGAGTGATATGGCTGCTGACGCTTTCCTGAGGATGAAGAAAGTAGGTTTGAAACCTACTTCACATTCTTACACAGCTCTTATTCATGCTTACTCTGTTAGCGGATGGCATGAGAAAGCTTATGCTTCCTTTGAAGAGATGTGTAAAGGAGGGATTAAACCGTCGATTGAAACGTACACATCGCTTCTAGATGCGTTTAGAAGGTCTGGTGATGTAGAAAAGCTGATGGAGATTTGGAAACTAATGCTGAGAGAAAAGATCAGAGGACAAGGGTAACATATAACACTCTTCTTGATGGGTTTGCAAAACAAGGTCGCTACATGGAAGCGAGGGATGTTGTTTACGAGTTTGGTAAAATGGGTTTGGAGCCGACTGTTATGACTTACAATATGCTGATGAATGCTTACGCAAGGGGAGGGCAAGATTCAAAACTGCCGCAGCTGTTGAAAGAAATGGCTGCTCTTAACTTAAAACCTGATTCCATCACATATTCAACCATGATCTATGCTTTTGTCCGTGTTCGAGACTTCAAAAGAGCATTCTTTTACCATAAGATGATGGTTAAAAACGGGCAAGTACCAGACGCAAGGTCATATGAGAAACTTAGGGCGATTCTTGAAGAGAAGGCAAAGACGAAGAACAGAAAAGATAAAAGTGCTATACTTGGTATTATCAATAGCAAGTTCGGTCGTGTTGAAGCTAAGCCGAGAGGGAAGAAGGACGAGTTCTGGAAATACAAGAGGAACCGAACATCTTATAAACCCCAACCTCACTGATCTTGTGTAAGCTATTTAAATACTATAGTATTAATAGTGAGGATGACTTGTAATATGTTTCTTGTTCCTAGGAGATACCTTGATCATGTGGAGTATAAAGTGAAGGAGTTTAGCTTTATTGTTCAGACAAGCAAAGAATCTCTTAAGCTTTAAGCAATCTCTCAGATATAACTAACTCTTTACTCTCTACATTACACATCACTCTCTCTTTTACACAACCAAAAAAAAATGAAATCTTGATTCTTATGTTGACAACAGTCATAGTAGTAATCTCAGAGCTTAGCTTGGTGGAGGCGTGTCGATCATACTGTGGAAATATAACAGTGGATTATCCGTTTGGAATCCGGAATGGATGTGGGCATCCAGGGTATAGAGATCTCTTGTTTTGTATGAATGATGTGTTGATGTTTCACATAAGGTCAGGTTCTTATAGAGTGTTGGATATTGACTACGCGTATCAGTCGATAACGCTACATGATCCTCACATGTCGAATTGCGGAACCATTGTGCTGGGTGGCAAAGGCAATGGCTTTGAAGCTGAGGATTGGAGAGCTCCTTATTTCAATCCTACCTCTGATAATGTCTTTATGTTGATCGGTTGTTCTCCCAAATCTCCTATATTTCAAGGTTAGTGAGTTCAGACAACTACAACACATACTTCATAAACATATTAAATCAGTATTTATTTGCATTCTTTAGACTAGACAATCCGGTTTATAATTTAGTTTATCACTTCCGTTTTAAGAAAATGTAACCGGTTTTTTTCAGTATATAGTTTGATGCAATATTGATTTGGTCCATTTTTGTTTTGGTTTTTGAGCTTTGTTCTAACTTTGAGATATTTAAATAATTATTATTCTCATGTTATATGATTATTTATATATATATATATATATATATATATATATTAATTTATTAACATATATATGTGATTAAAGTTTCTAAAGAACATTAAAAAGAATTGGCTTATGATTCTTAAACTATTTTATCAATCGTATTGTAGGCATATTTCGGTTCTTTTTCGCTACATATGATTTAGTATGTTATGTTCACAGGCTTTTGTCATGTCGGGAGCAGCCCGAAAATGATGTTATTGTACTTTATGCTTCTTTCAGAGAGGCTGGAAAATTTTCTCTTATATTGTATCGAAACAAGTTTGAATAAATGAAATTACGTTGTGTTCAAAAAAAAAATTTCACAGGCCTTTCATCTCGTTTATGGCTTTATTTATCGTTTTAACATAATATAACCTTAACCAATAAAATAATAGGTTTGAATGATAGAATAGTTTTTCGATGTTAAAAATACAAAAAAATTGGCTCATAGAAATCGAGTTACGCATTTCCTTTCAAATCCGGTTAAATGCGGTTGAATAGGGTTTAATAAAACTAATTTTCCACTATTATTTGTTAGGCTTTCCGGAAAAGAAATTACCATGTCGCAACATCTCTGGAATGAGCTGTGAAGAGTACATGTCGTGCCCAGCATGGGATATGGTTGGATATAGACAACCGGTTCTATCATCCGGGTCGGGTCCACCCATGTGTTGTGCGATTGGATTTGAATCAGTAAAAGCGATAAATCTAAGTAAGTTGGAGTGTGAAGGATACAGCAGTGCATACAATCTCGCACCCTTGAAGCTTCGAGGGCCTTCGGATTGGGCTTATGGAATACGAGTCAAGTACGAGCTACAAGGGAGTGATGCGTTTTGTCGTGCGTGTGTTGCAACTTCCGGTACTTGTGGCTACGAATCTGCTGACGGTGGAGGGCTTAGGCACGTTTGCATATGTGACCATCACAATTCTACCACAAACTGTGATTCAGGTCAGTTTTGCATCATCATTTTATGATTTATCTAAATAAATTTAAAGCTGTATATTCCAACTAATAGTCTAATACTCACAGTTGGTATGGGCAAAGTGACCTGATAACAGAATTTATCATTGAGTATTTGAAAAAACTTGGATCAAAGCGGGAAAAAAAACATATCTAGTCGAGATTAAAAATTCTTTGAAAATAGATGTTTAATTTGATCTCTATAATATTATTTAAGAAATCAGTTTCATATGTATCGCGTTCACATTAATTCTCACAATAGTTAATTACATAAGTATCACTAATGAATTAAAAATATTATTTATGAACTGCCATTAATGAAAATATTGTTATTTCATTTTTTATTAATAAAATTCTGATTAATTTTTATTAATAAAATTCTGATTAAATTTTTATTTAATTTTCATTTTTACTAAAGCACATAAATAATAAAAGGAATATTTATAAAATATAAAATAAAATTTTATATAAAAATGAATTTTATTTTTATTATTCTTTATGTTGTGTAAAAAAATATATACCTATAGATTTTAAATATATATTATATATATAATATAAATTTACAAAAAGTTGAAAAAATATATTTTAACACTACTTTTTTAAAAGATAATAACATTATAATATTATTTGAGAAGTCAGTTTTCTACATTCCGCTCTTACGTTAATTTTCACAACGATTAATTACATATGTACCTTTTAATGAATGAAAAATATTATTTATGATTGACATTAATAAAAAATTCCTTATAAAATTGTTAGTTCAAATCTTAATTTTCATTTATTTTTGTTTCTAAAGCACATAAATAAGAAAAAGGAATATTTATAAAATATAAATATAGATTTTTGTATAAAAAAAATTAATTAATTATTCTTTATGTTTTCCTAAAACAAAAAAAAAACTATCTGTAGATTTTTTTTAAAATATATACTTATATATATATATATAAACATAATTTCAAAAAAATGAAAAATAAAACAATTTGGACATTAGTTTTCTAAAATAATAATGTTTTATATAAATGTATCTATGATCAAATAATTAATAAGTAAATAATTTTAAGCTACATAAATAATTATTTACTATCTTATTTAAAATAATGATTATAATTTATGATTATTTTAAAACCAAATAAATACTTAAAATGTGAGGCTGCAACAAGATAAATAATATTTTTAAGATCAATATATTTTGAATATTAAGATTTTCTATAATAAAATTATCAACACTTTAATATTTTTAATTTATTGAAAATAACATATATATTAAATTATATATAATATTGCAAAATATTATTATAATCGTACATAAAAGTAAAAATATACCTAATTAATAACTGGTTCACAAACTTTTCTTAATTATTCAAATGTTGATGATATCTATTCTTTTATGTAGTTTGTAACACCAACCGGTGCATCTTCAAGTGTTCGACCAAAAACCATTGGATGTAAGTATCACAATGCATTTACATGTACAAATTTGTTTTATTCCCTTAATTTTAAGCTAAACTATTACCGTTTCTTTTGCAGCACTGATCCTCTATTTCATAACTATGAAACTAGGTTTTCAAAGAAGACAATGACAGAACCCATTAATAATGTCTGGAATTAAGCGTCTACTTTTACTTTACTCAGACATTTAGTTTCTTTGCATGAAATTGTTTTGACCGTTTGTATGTATTCCCACGAAATTGATTTAAATACACTGAACTTATAGACTTAATAATATGTTGGTGTCAGAGCTAAACAAAGAGAGAATGATAACTCCAAAATGATATTCCCTCTGTTTCAAATTAATGTATGTTTTAGAAAAATAATTTTGTTTCAAAAAATATATTTTTTACATTTTCAATGTATTAATTAATCATAAATTGCAAATTTCAAAATATTTACTAAAATTTTATTGGTTAAAAATTATAGGAAATAGTTAACTACATTAAAATTATGCGATTGGAACTTTAAACATTATATGTTTTCTTAATTAGTGTGGAAAATCCTAAAACATACATGTAATTTGAAACAGAGGGAGTATTATTAATTGAAAACACGTTCAAATAAAAACATTATAATTTGATTGGTTGTTAATGATGATTGTATTATGATTTAAATTGACTCCAACTTTATTTAGGATGGCTATGTGGGTAACAAGATAAAAATATTTACAAAATAATATGAAAATATACTTAAATTCAACCCACTACGTAACATATATAATTTAGGGGGAATTGCTAAAAATAACCTAAAATTTCAATTTAAACCTATAAGTGTACCACAATTTCAATCAAATGCAAAATCAACCAACAAGGCTGGTAAAAGTACTATTTAACCCTTATGACCAAGCAAAAAAAACAGAAGTGTATTTTACGTTTCTATCATTTGTTAGTCTACACGTAATAGAAAGAAGTCTACATATATGTAGACCTCGTACGAAAGTCTACTCATACGGTAGACTAGTTATGTAGTCTATACCATAATTTTATCTACATTTCCTACTCAACCCTTTTCACAACACTGTACGTCTCCCAACTAGCTGACCTCGTCCCATTTAGTATATCCTTATTTTTAACTACTCCCTATGACCCTTCTCTTATCCTTCTTATCATTATATTGCTGGGTTCCGGATCAATATGAAGTAAACATTATAAATCTGTCTTCCACTATACCCACTTATATCAAACATTTTTTAAGCGCACACCAGGTTTAGGGTGACTGATTCATTGGTTAACCGGATTGACTTGGGTTTGGCGCTCCGTCGCTTCGGAGAACTACCTCCTCCACACCTACGTCCAGAGCATTCGATTCCGGCTGGCGCTACAAGCTTCTTCTACTTTCTTCGGCTCACTTATTGTGCACTGTACACCGTGCACGGCGTGCCTTTTTCAGTGCTCGGAGATCACTTCATCCAATTTCTTTAACTACACCTGGATAGTTTTAGGTACCTAGGTTCATTCGTACGCCACGGCCTTCCGGCTCTCTGGGCTCTTCTGACTCAATGATCGAGCACTACTATTACACGACACCTAATTGCCTATGTCTTAGGGTCTGGTCGGTGGTTGGGAGCGATTTGCTGGTTAAGGGTCGTAGACTATTGATAAAGTCTAGCATTATGTGACCTTTTTTTTCAGTCT
>CAJHQP010010632.1:0-17977 GCA_905132765.1 Moricandia arvensis
TCAGTCTCGTGCCCGATAGATGGCCCGGCTCCACCCCTCCTTGCTGATCACTTCCTCCATAGCTCACATTCGCTCTTGCATCTCTGTCCTTCATGAACTTGGCTGGCTTTAGGTGAGGATGGAGGATCCAGCACTGATACTTCTTGTGACCTTGTCTCTTACAGTGGTCACAGTTTCCATTGAACCTCCTTTCTTCAAAGCGATTCACCTTGTTGGCTTGAGGTACCTCAGCTTGGTTAGCCAAGGTAAGCTCCCCCTTTCCTCCAAATAGGCCCAACGATCCTTGCTCCTTTTGAATCTGTGCGCAGACTTCCTCCAAGGTGGGTAGCTTCTCTGCTCGCAAGATGTGTTTCACCAGGTCATTGTAGCTAGAGTTAAGAGTTAGGAGCAAGCCAAAGACTTTGTCTTGATCCCTTCTCTCATTAAGCTCATCTGGGTCGGTTGTGCTTGGCCTCAACATCTCAAGTTCAGACCACAAAGCTCTAAACTTTCCGAGATGCTTTGTGAACTCCATGTCTTCTTGAGCTAGACTGTTGATGGCTCGTTGATCTCAAACACACGAGTAAGGTTTGAGATGTTACAACACACCTTCTGAAGAGTTTCCCACAGGTCTTTTGCCTTCTCACAGTAGCTGTACGCCTCTATGATGCCACAAAGCATTCTTATTCAAAGCAGAAACAGAAGTAAAGGAACAACTATGATCAGGTAAAGAAGTAAGCTCCTCAAGCAAGTAAAGATCTCCTTTTGTAACTCCTTTCCCAATCAACCGACGGCTCTCAATATTCTGAAACTTCACATCATTAGGGCTAAAGATCACATTGCATTGCAAGTCATTAGTACATTTCTTAACTGATAACAAGTTTGAAGTAAACTCAGGCATGTAAAAGCATCTAGATTCTTTATCAAACAGTTTAAGCTTGCCTATACCCCTTATTGGAATTCTATCACCATTAGCTATCATAACATGTCCATGCGCAGGCTCAATATCTCTAATTAGACTAGTGTCACTAATCATATGATGAGATGCACCTGAATCAACTATCAAAGGTTTAGAAATGTTACAAGCACTATGAGATAAACCAACATTCCTAGAGTGAGTATAAGTATCAGTGTTATCATGAATACTAGCAATCTTAGATGCACCAAAAGAATACCCCTGAGGTTACCAAAAGTGTTACCATTGTCCTTGAGCATTTTGATGAGAGCATCCTATTAAAATGAATCAAGAAAATGAGATGTGAAGGCCAAACAAATGAAGTGAAGGCCAAGCATCTCCATACCAAACTGAATAAGAAGAAGCTGGTTGATGATCCAAGGATAAGTTTATCAAGAGAACTCAATTTGATTTTGTTTGTACAAACTTGCTCCACAAGCTACCACTTGAGCTAACCTGACTTGCAAGGCAAGAAATAAGTTGTGGAGACTAATATGGACGTTGGGAACCTCTAAGAAGTCAAGGAAACCAGTTTGAATTCAAAAGAAAGGAGCTGGTTTGAATTAAGCAAGAAAAAGTCACATGGGTGCATAAGGAGTTGTGTAGAGCTGTCACTATCACCAAGGAAGGTTGTGTCTCTCCTCCTGTCCCTTTCTACTCTTCCTGGATGTCCAGACCTTGGCTGTATCCCCTTTGGCCTCTTCTCATCCCTACAGAATTATTTGTTTATATTTTATTGGTTTAGTAATTGTTTAATGTTGCTCAATGTCTATTTAAAGGCTGCTTCACCTCTTGTAAGTCGAACCAGAATCCATAGACAAGTTTCTCTCTCTAATTTCGTGTGCTCTCTCTCCCTTGCTTGTGTCTAAACAATATTCACAATGTAAGGAGTTAAGTATTATGGTTTAGAGGCTGCCTTAGCTCTTTCTCTCTTAAGGCAGCCTAATACTTGTCAAACTCACTCTAAACTCTTCTTTATCTACTTCTTAAACTCTAGATTACTGATTTTAAATCCTCTTCGTCTTAGGTACACAAACTCAAAGTGTTGTGTTACTTCAGAAGGAAAGATTTAAACTAGAGATTCTTTGCCACACATAACCAGTTTGCTGTCTAGGATCTTGGTTATAGTGTAGGCTGTTTAAGAGGATTCAACCACCAGTTGGTTGTCTCTTCCTTTGAATGGTGAGTTCCTGTTGTATGGTTGAAGGGGATTCAGTTACAAGTTAACTGAATACTCTCTTGACATGAGACAAACACTCATGAATTCCAACACATCCATCTCTGATCGGCGGATGAACTCATGCTCGTTTGGGCGGTTGGTTTGAGCCGTGTAGGTCACCAGGGCTTTTTTCTCACTACCTTCAGTCTCTTGTGCCCGAGTGGATGGCCCGGCTCCACCCCCTCCTTGCTGATCACTCCCTCCATAGCTCACATTCGCCCTTGCATCTCTGTCCTTCATGAACTTGGATGGCTTGAGGTGAGGATGGAGGATCCAGCACTGATGCTTCTTGTGACCTTGTCTCTTACAATGATCACAGTTGCCATTGAACCTCCTTTCTTCAAAGCGATTCACCTTGTTGGCTTGAGGTACCTCAGCTTGGTTAGCCAAGGTAAGCTCCCCTTTCCTCCAAATAAGCCCAACGATCCTTGCTCCTTTTGAATCTGTGAGCAGACTTCCTCCAAGGTGGGTAGTTTCTCTGCTCGCAAGATGTGTTTCACCAGGTCATTGTAGCTAGAGTTAAGAGTCAGGAGCAAGCCAAAGACTTTATCTTGCTCCCTTCTCTCATTAAGCTCAGCTGGATCGGTTGTGCTTGGCCTCAACATCTCAAGTTCAGACCACAAAGCTCTAAACTTTCCAAGGTGCTTTGTGAACTCCATGTCTTCTTGAGCTAGACTGTTGATGGCTCGCTTGATCTCAAACACACGAGTAAGGTTTGAGATGTTACCATACACCTTCTGAAGAGTGTCCCACAGGTCCTTTGCCTTCTCACAGTAGCTGTATACCTCTAGGATGGACGGATCTAGAGAGCTTTGAAGGATAGACATCACCGTGTTGTCTTCCTGGATCCACTTCACTTTATCACATACGACAATCTCCTTGTCGCCTTCACGAGTAATGAGCATTGGAGCTTCACCCTCAAGGATGTGGGTTTGGTGCGATCCTGTTCAGGCATAAACTCAATGGATTGAAAACAATGTATGGGTCAGCTATACCAGTGATCATGGTGCAGCTTAATGGACAGTTTCAAGGTCTCATTGGAATGATCTATGAGGTTCTAGATAGAGAGAAGAGAAGATGTCTTGCTACAACAGAACGTGGAGGATTCAAATCTCATCAGGAGACACTCCAATATTCAGTTAAGGTCGTGGGTCATCATGAAGAAGAGGGGAAGGCCAAGAAGAACCAGCTTGTTGGTTTATTTCCTTTATTTGTAATTTCAGTTTTTTGTAAACCAAGTTCTAATAGGATTAGGAGTAATAAACCAAATTTGAATTGGTTTAGGTTTAGAATTTAGTAAACCAATTTCAATTGGGTTTAGGGTTAGTAAACCAATTAGGAATAGGTTTAGACTAAACCAACTTGGTTTAGGTTTAGGGTTTTTTTAGCTTAGGATTTCGTTTTCTTCTTTCTTATTTATGTATCCACGAGCCTCCATGTAAACGATCAACCATTATTCAATAAACTTAAGCTTTGGCTCAGACAAATCGTCTCTTAGGAGACTTCTTTATCATGTTCACGTTTGTGAGCAGTTTTATATCACACTAAGGTAGAGTTAAACCTTCTGTGATCCATCCTAGACATCAAGCAGGATGCCCCTGTGTCTCAGGAATAGCTAAACATCTTTAGTGCATCTCATAGCTCTAAGGAGAAGACCATCTCCATCATCTATCATTGATTCACGCCCCCTTCAAGTGATCCAGGGAGATACAGCCATTCCAGGGCCGTACCAAGGTATCAGAGCCGCTTGAAGGTTAGGGTTTGTGTTCTTACTCTGAAATCACGTGATCTATCAGTTACTAAGCACATATCCATGTATTCTTATGGAATCAAGAGAAAGCATGAGCAGAAGGTTGCCAGAAAAGCAACAAGGGAGTTGTTGCAGGAAGGGAAAGGATCTAATAAGAAAGCTGAGCTGAGCAGTGATTATGATCACGTACAGGAGGCAAGAAGGAGGACAAAACATGCTTATTTGCATGGCCAACAATTCCAAGATGACTTGAAACGAAATTTGCTTCAAGCTTTTGAGGGTTTGATAGTTATTGTACCAACAGAGCCAGATCGTGAGCCACTGAAACCTCCTGATCTAAATACACCTGAGGAAGCACGAGCTGGAGAAGCAAAGAAAGTTGTTTTGGATCAGTTTGGGTCGTGGTCTAAGCTACCTTTAAAACAGGCTGAGGACGAAGAGGAGATTGAGTCAAAATCGGCAATTTCTTTTCAGGAACAACACTTGGATGACCAACTGCAACAAGAGGAGAGATCAACAGTTATGTGTGTTCACGTGCCTGGTCAAAACCAAGCTGAAGTAGGAGTAGTTGGTGGATCATCTAGAGCTACTGATTTAGTGCTTCCAGATTTAGTTGATCAAGGTGATGCTGAAACTGTCTCTTCTGATCAACTAGCCAAACCTTTTGTGTGGGTTCAGAGACATCTCGTGGATCATCTAAGGTTTTTCAAGGGTCTGCAACAAGTTGTTTTTGAACCAGGAGGAAGTTTGTTTGTGTTTGATAGAAGTAATAACATTCTGGTCCAGAAAGCAGCTGCATTCAAGCTTGATTTGCAGAGTTCATTCACTTTGGAAAACAAGATTCGTGGTCAAATCCTTTTGAAGTGAGAGAGGATGGAATGATACAAATCAGCTGCAGTGGCAAGATAGGAGAGTTGGGAGGCAACACGCACCTGATCAGGTCCATAACTGATCAAAACAAGTTGAGAAGAGTAAATCAGGAACTAGTTGTGGTTAAAGAGAAGCCAAAACTGGAGGATGAGTATGGAGACCAATGCACACGACCACCTGACCAGAAGAAGATGAAACTGAAAGTACATGGTCCCATGTCAATGAGCAGGACACGTGTAGGATCATCCTGGTGTAAAGCAGTCAGCTTCAAACTCAACAAAGTGAAGGAATCATATGCCTTAGAAGCTACATACACTGAGAAAAGTTCCAAGTTGTCGCTGAGACATGAAAAAGGATTCCAGAGCTTTGTGTTTGACCCTGGAAAGACTGGAAAGGTGATGATATTTCTTATTGTCAGGTCATACACTTTGGAGTTGAGTGATCAACGTTCTATCCTCATACAGAGCTTGGATTTGAGGACAAATCCTTTTAAAGGAAGAGGGGATGGTGCGATCCTGTTCAGGCATAAACTCAATGGATTGAAAACAATGTATGGGTCAGCTATACCAGTAATCATGGTGCAGCTTAATGGACAGTTTGAAGGTCTCATTGGAATGATCTCTGAGGTTCTAGATAGAGAGAAGAGAAGATGTCTTGCTACAACAGAACGTGGAGGATTCAAATCTCATCAGGAGACACTCCAATATTCAGTTAAGGTCGTGGGTCATCATGAAGAAGGAGGGGAAGGCCAAGAAGAACCAGCTTGTTGGTTTATTTCCTTTATTTGTAATTTCAGTTTTTTGTAAACCAAGTTCTAATAGGATTAGGAGTAATAAACCAATTTCAAATTGGTTTAGGTTTAGAATTTAGTAAACCAATTTCAATTGGGTTTAGGGTTAGTAAACCAATTAGGAATAGGTTTAGACTAAACCAACTTGGTTTAGGTTTAGGGTTTTTTTAGCTTAGGATTTCGTTTTCTTCTTTCTTATTTATGTATCCACGAGCCTCCATGTAAACGATCAACCATTATTCAATAAACTTAAGCTTTGGCTCAGACAAATCATCTCTTAGGAGACTTCTTTATCCTGTTCACGTTTGTGAGCAGTTTTATATCACACTAAGGAAGAGTTAAACCTTCTGTGATCCATCCTAGACATCAAGCAGGACGCCCCTGTGTCTCAGGAATAGCTAAACATCTTTAGAGCATCTCATAGCTCTAAGGAGAAGACCATCTCCATCATCTATCATTGATTCACGCCCCCTTGAAGTGATCCAGGGAGATACAACCATTCCAGGGCCGTACCATGGTTCCACAAACCCTTACTCCCCACTGCTGTCTTCACCACACGAGACCACAGGAGATAGTTTTCCCCTTAAGTATCACTGGAATCACGGTTGTTTTGTTACTTTCCATCTTGAAGCTTTGCGGAATGAAAAAGGTGTTCTTGAGTGTTCTTCGTGAGATATGAAATTAAAACCAAGATTTACGAGAACCAGGCTCTGATACCATGAAAGATTGAGTAGAAACAGAGAATAAACCGATAGGAAAGAGTTTGAGAGAGACTAGAAGAGATTTGGAGACTAAAAGGTTGAGAATTGGTTAAGAAACCATTTCGATATGAAGAACACCAAGAACACTAGAGAGAAATAAGAGACTCGAAAATTGCTTGCTTTGATTAATGAGAGGAATTACAAATATATAGGAGAGGAAACAAGGGTTTACAACGGGTAGAAGATAAGGTTTAGGATAAGCTTTCTCGCCAAGCATATGGAGTCAACCGGTCTTAAGCGCGCCTAATTCAAACTTGTGGCTGGAGTGCTTCACACACGAGATTCCTTTGGCATCTTGACCAGATGCTCTTCCAGCACGAGCCAGCCTGTCCAACGCGCGCCTCAGTCAAGCTTGGTCCGCTTGGTAACTAGTAAGAGTAACTCTGGGTCGAGTTACTCTTACCCGGGTAACTTTTCTCGTCCAAGGTAAACTTTCTTTTACCCACTTGTACGGACCACTTGTACGGCCTTTGATGCGTCCCTAGGATGTTCTTTGGTTGATGGGAATGGATAGATCCTTGCAAGAACGAATCAGAGACTCAAGTTCTTCAAGGTTGTGGATCGATTGGTGACACAAGAGGGATGATAAGATCTCTTGATACTCCTAGATGAATAACTCGGATATAACACACCAAGCAAACACCCTTAGGTTCCTGGATACTACACACCAGAAGAAACTCGACAACTTGTCTTATAGAGAGAGAGCCGTCAAGGAGAAAGATAACTCGTTGATTAAAGGATGGATGAGTACAATAGGGTTTAGAGACCCGTTTAAATAAGGAGAAACCAGAGAACATGCTCTCTAGGGTTTTGGAAATAAGCAAAAAGGAAACAATAGTTTAAGTTAACATAAGCTTTAAAATGAAATAAAATGTAAACTTCTTTAGCCTTGGACCGAGATAGGGCCTAAGTGATGTGAAGACAAGTTGTGGCCTCGTTAAAAACCTTCCTCCGGAAAACCTTGTGGGACAAAACCAAAAGCAAGGAAAAGAGCACGCACCCCATGTCTTGCCTAGACACTAACTCACCTTGATGTAGAGATGGCTTGAATGGTGATCAAGACATCTCGGATCAGACCTTGTCCAAGACTTTCTTGTTGTGGATGTGAAGTGAGTAATCCAACAACATTCTCTTTAAGCTTCTTGACTCTGGAACGAGTCATGGGACCTTCAGGAATGGCTAGAGCATCATCACCAGGCTGCTGGTGCAATGTGGCTTCATGTGGCTCATCTAGACTCTCCTTGTTCTCCTTAGTGATCCGGTCCATGATCACATCATCCCCTCCCTCTTGAAAAGGATTTGTCCTCAAATCAGGTTCATCTACAGCAAAAGAAGCCAAGTCAGTGACATTGAAGCTATTTGATACATCATACTTACCTTGGAGATCAAGTTTGTAGGCATTGTCATTGATCTTGTGGATGATCTCGAAGGGTCCATCAATCCTTGGCATCAGCTTGGACTTCCTCTCGTTGGGAAACCTATCCTTCCTCAGGTGCAACCAAACTTGGTCACCTACTTCAAAGGTTCTCACACGTCTCCCCTTGTTGGCTTGCTTCTCATAAAGCTTGGTTTTCTGCTCAATGTTTTGTCTAGCCTTCTCATGGATCCGTTGGACCATCTCTGCTTTCTTCTTGCCATCTAGACTGATCCTTTCACACTCAGGTAAAGGCATTAGATCCAAAGGAGAGGTGGGATTGAACCCATAAACAATCTCAAAAGGTGAATACTTAGAAGCAGAATGCATAGCATGATTGTATGCAAATTCACAGTGTGGTAAGTATTCTTCCCAAGTTCTTAAGGTTTTATTGACTACTTCAGTTTGTCCATCAGTTTGTGGATGACATGTAGTAGAAAACAACAGTTTAGTGCCTAGCTTAGACCAAAGTGTCTTCCAGAAGTAACTAAGAAACTTAGTGTCCCTATCAGAAACTATAGTTCTAGGCATGCCATGCAAACGAACAACTTCTTTAAAGAACAGGTTAGCAACATGCAATGCATCATCAGTCTTATGAAATGCTATGAAATGTGCCATCTTAGAGAACCTATCAACAACAACAAAGATTGAGTCCTTTCCAGTTCTAGTCCTAGGCAATCCAACAACAAAGTCCATGGAAATGTCATTCCAGGGATGGTGTGGAATGGGTAAAGGAGTATACAAACCCTGGGATTGGACTTGGGACTTGGCATGCTTGCAAGTAGCACACCTCCCACAGATTCTCTCCACATCTCTCTTCATATGCGGACAATAGAAGTGATTCTGCAAAACTTTTAAGGTCTTGGCAATCCGAAAGTGTCCCATTAGACTGCCCCCATGGGATTCCCTCCGAGATAGTGCATCAGCAACTATGTTCTCCTTACCTTGTTTATATTTGATCACGTATGGGAAGGTCTCAATGAACTCAACCCACCTTGCGTGTCTCTTTCTAAGCTTACTCTGCCCTTTTAGATACTTTAGGGACTCATAATCAGTGTGTATGACAAACTCTTTGGGCCACAAGTAATGTTGCCACGTTTGTAATGCCCTCACCAAGGCATAGAGCTCTTTGTCATAGGTTGCATAGTTGAGAGTGGCTCCTCCAAGCTTCTCACTGAAGTAGGCTATAGGTTTCGTATCCTGCATCAATACAGCACCAATTCCAATTCCTGAGGAATCACATTCTATTTCAAACGTTTTAGTAAAATCAGGAAGCATAAGAAGAGGTGATTGAGTAAGCTTCTCTTTTAGGCTCTGGAAAGCCTTCTCTTGTGCTTCTCCCCACTTGAATCCAACATCCTTCTTTATCACTTCAGTCAAGGGAGCTGCAATGGTGCTAAAGTCCCTAACAAATCGCCTATAGAACCCAGCAAGCCCATGGAAACTCCTCACTTCTCCTACTGTGGTTGGACTCGGCCAGTCTTTGATGGCGTTGATCTTCTCCTCATCGACCTTAACTCCATCTGCACTCACAACAAAGCCTAGGAAAACCAAGTTATCCGTGCAAAAGGTGCACTTCTTCAAGTTGGCATAAAGCTTCTCATTCCTTAAAACATTCAGGAAAGCCCTAAGATGTTCTAGATGTTCTTCTAAGTTCTTGCTATATACTAAGATGTCATCAAAGTATACTACAACAGAAATGCCTATGAATGATCTAAGAACATGATTCATTAACCTCATGAATGTACTAGGTAAATTGGTTAATCCAAATGGCATAACTAACCACTCATATAATCCATGTTTAGTTTTGAATGCAGTTTTCCATTCATCTCCTTCTTTCATCCTAATCTGATGATAACCCACTTTTTAAATCTATCTTAGAAAAGATGCAAGAACCATGCAATTCATCAAGCATATCATCAAGTCTAGGGATAGGATGGTGATACTTCACTGTGATGTTATTGATTGATCTACAATCAACACACATACGCCATGTACCATCCTTCTTAGGCACTAAGAGCACTGGTACAGCACATGGGCTCAAACTCTCTCAGATATAGCCCTTCTCCATGAGTTCCTCTACTTGTCTTTGCAACTCCTTGGTCTCAACCGGGTTGGTTCTGTATGCTGGACGGTTTGGAATTGTAGATCCTGGAACAAAGTCTATCTGGTGCTCAATCCCTCTCAAAGGTGGTAAGCCAATGGGATTGTCCTCTGGAAATACATCTTGAAACTCCTGCAAAAGAGAAACCATCTCACTCGGATACACCGGTGTAGAATCTGTTAAGTTCAAAAGAGCCTCTTTAAATACAAGTAAGATAGCAGATTGTTTAGAGTAGAGAGTTCTTTTGATATCACCCATGTTAGCATAGAAGTTTGGCTGCTTAGTTCCAGCCGGTTTTAGATCAATCTCCTTCTTCTTTTGGAGTTGAATCTGATCTTGTTGAACTTCCTTAGGTGACAAGGGAACCAGGGTGGTCTTGCGTCCCTTGAACTCAAAGGAGTGCTTGTTGGTGAAGCCATCATGGATAACTCGGCGATCAGATTGCCAAGGTCTTCCAATGGTACGGCCCTGGAATGGCTGTCTCTCCCTGGATCACTTGAAGGGGGCGTGGATTGATGATAGATGATGGAGATGGTCCTCTCTTTAGAGCTATGAGATGCTCTAAAGATGTTTAGCTACTCCTGAGACACAGGGGCGTCCTGCTTGATGTCTAGGATGGATCACAGAAGGTTTAACTCTTCGTTAGTGTGATATAAAACTGCTCACCAACGTGAACAAGATAGAGAAGTCTCCTAAGAGACGATTGTCTGAGCCAAAGCTTAATTTTATTGAATAATGGTTGATTGTTTACATGGAGTCTCGTGGCTACATAAATAAAAAAGAAGAAAACGAAATCCTAAGCTAAAAAAACCCTAAACCTAAACCAAGTTGGTTTAGTCTAAACCTATTGCTAATTGGTTTACTAACCCTAAACCCAATTGCAGTTGGTTTACACTTAATAAAAAATCATAAATAAACTTAAAATAAACCATATTAGACGTGCTTAATCTTCTTGGCCCAATCATAATCCAAGCTGGCTTGTCTTTCCACTTTTTGGGCCGATAAAGGCCTTTTTCGAACAACTCTTGCTTGGGCTCAATCCATCTTGTTCCTGCTACGACCAAGTACCTCCTTAAGCTCATTTTGATGATGAAAATACTCCTGATAATCCATTTCCAGCTCTGGTTCTTCATCTTCCATTTCCAACTCATTTCTCGGCCATGTCGGTTTGACCAGTCCATTTCGCGATCATGCAAGACCATCCATTTCATTTCCTGTCCAACCAGCTTCCTTCCATCAATTCCTTGGTCAATAAGGTTGAATACTAGACGTCCATGTTGGTCCATAGTCATTCCTATCTTTATAAAGGCCTCTTCAAGGCCCATAACTTTCTGTCGGTCCAATACCTCATGAATAAGGCCAATAAGCTCTCCAATAAGCCCATTAAGCTGTGATATGGCCCATATTCTTTCTGAGACATGTATTGACTTCCAGAGCATAGATTTGAAGCTGATCCAGGTCGCACCATTCCCTCCTCCTTTAAAAGGATTTGTCCTCAAATCCAACTCTTTAAGGATGAAAAGATGGTCGAATCTCAGCTTATTTGTTTCTCTTTGGAACATGGTGTTGTTAAAGCTCTTGTGCGCGTTTATCTCCCCTACAGGCTCAAACACAAAGCTTTGTAAATCCTTCACACGTCCTAGAGGCTTCACTGGACTCTGCTCATTACAAGTAACACTTAGAGCAAGAAATTTATGCTCCTTATTTAGCTTAGATCTCATTGCTTCTGATTGAGCTTCTCTCCACTGATACCCCACACAAGCCTTGATCTTAGAATTCTGGAAACGTGATCTCAGCTTAGATAAACCAGAAACGATTATTGGTTCTCTCTGTTCATGCAATAACCTTTCAAGTCAAGCTTCAATGTTGCTGCTATTTGGATCAGATTGTTGTTGATGCTTTTATGCAAACAAAAGCTTCCTCCTGGTTCAAAGACAAGGTGTTTCAGGCCCTTGATAAACCTCAGATGCTCCACTAGGGTAGTGTGAATCCATACAGAAGGTTTGGTTAGTAGATCACAAGAAAAATATTCAATGACTTCACCTTCTTCAACCATAGTTGTAATTGCAGATTCATGAGCTTTAGGTGATTCATTAAGAACTCCTTCTTCAGCTTGGTTTTGACCAGGCACGTGATCACATATAATTGATGATCTCTCCTCTTCCTCCTCAGCCTGTTTTAAAGGTAGCTTAGACCACGACCCAAATTGATCCAAAACAACTTTCTTTGCTTCTCCAGCTCGTGCTTCCTCAGGTGGATTTAGATCAGGAGGTTTCAGTGGCTCACGATCTGGCTCTGTTGGTACAATAACTATCAAACCCTCAAAAGCTTGAAGCAAATTTCTTCTCAAGTCATCTTGGAATTGTTGGCCATGCAAATAAGCATGTTTTGTCCTCCTGCTTGCCTCCTGTACGTGATGATAATCACTGCTCAGCTCAGCTTTCTTATTAGATCCTTTCCCTTCCTGCAACAACTCCCTTGTTGCTTTTCTCGCAACCTTCTGCTCATGCTTTCTCTTGATTCCATAAGAATACATGGAATATATGCTTGGTATCTGATAGATCACGTGATTTCAGAATAAGAACACAAACCCTAACCTTCAAGTGGCTCTGATACCACTTGGTACGGCCCTGGAATGGCTGTCTCTCGAAGGGAGCGTGGATTGATGATAGATGATGGAGATGGTCTTCTCCTTAGAGCAATGAGATGCTCTAAAGATGTTTAGCTACTCCTGAGACACAAGGGCGTCCTGCTTGATGTCTATGATGGATCACAGAAGGTTTAACTCTTCGTTAGTGTGATATAAAACTGCTCACCAATGTGAACAAGATAGAGAAGTCTCCTAAGAGACGATTGTCTGAGCCAAAGCTTAATTTTATTGAATAATGGTTGATTGTTTACATGGAGGCTCGTGGCTACATAAATAAGAAAGAAGAAAACGAAATCCTAAGCTAAAAAAAACCCTAAACCTAAACCAAGTTGGTTTAGTCTAAACCTATTCCTAATTGGTTTACTAACCCTAAACCCAATTGCAGTTGGTTTACACTTAATAAAAAATCATAAATAAACTTAAAATAAACCATATTAGACGTTCTTAATCTTCTTGGCCCAATCATAATCCAAGCTGGCTTGTCTGCCCACTTTTTGCGCCGATAAAGGCCTTTTTCGAACAACTCTTGCTTGGGCTCAATCCATCTTGTTCCTGCTACGACCAAGTACCTCCTTAAGCTCATTTTGATGATGAAAATACTCCTGATAATCCATTTCCAGCTCTGGTTCTTCATCTTCCATTTCCAACTCATTTCTCGGCCATGTCGGTTTGACCGGTCCATTTTGCGATCATGCAAGACCATCCATTTCATTTCCTGTCCAACCAGCTTCATTCAATCAATTCCTTGGTCAATAAGGTTGAATACTAGACGTCCATGTTGGTCCATAGTCATTCCTATCTTTATAAAGGCCTCATCAAGGCCCATAACTTTCTGTCGGTCCAATACCTCATGAATAAGGCCAATAAGCTCTCCAATAAGCCCATTAAGCTGTGCTATGGTCCATATTCTTTCTGAGACGTGTATTGACTTCCAGAGCATAGATTTGAAGCTGATCCAGGTCGCACCATCCAAGAAGGATGTGACCAGCTTCAATAGGCAACACATCACACAAGACTTCATCTTCATATCTCCCAATGGCTAAGGGAATAAGGACTTGACTTGAAACCTTCATGGTGCCTTCTTCATTCAGCCATTGTAGCCGGTAAGGTTTGGGATGCTTCTGAACCTTCAATCCCAACTTCTTGACCATGGTTTCACTCGCAGCATTCACACAACTACCTCCATCAACAATGAGGCTGCACACCTTTCCTTGGACCAAGCACCAGGTGTAGAAGAGGTTCTCACGCTGCTATAGCTCCTCAGCCTTGTTTTGCAAGCTTAGAAGCCTTCTTGCTACTAAAAGCTTCCCCTGGACTGGTCCTTCTTCATGTTCTTCTTCAGTATCTTCTTGGTCAGACTCGGTGTTGTCATCTTCTGAGGCATACTCTCCATCTTCCAGCAAGATCATGACTCTCTTGTTGGTACATTCATTGGCATAATGACCTCTTCCTTGGCACTTGAAACACTTGACATCACGAGCCCTGGAATTAGAAGCTTCAACCTTGCCTTTGCCCTTGTCAAGAGCACTGCTTGGTTTGGTCTCTTCTCTTGGATAGGACTTGTGATCCTTATGGAACGGTTTAGACTCCTTAGGGTAAGGTGACTTCTCTTCTTTGGTGTTGTGTAACCGGTTAGAGCCATAGTGGTTGCGTGAATGTCCCTTCCTCTTGAGCTGTTGCTCCACAAGAATAGCTTTGTGTAGCATCTCTTCAAGCTCCACATAATGTTGCATCTCAACATTGTCTTGTATCTCTCGGTTCAAACCACACAGGAACCTTGACATGGTTGCTTCTCTATCTTCTGATATGCTAGCTCTTATCATGAGCAACTCCATCTCCTGGTAATACTCCTCCACTGACCTTGAACCTTGGGTAAGTTTCCTGAGCCGGTGGTGCAAGTCTCTGTGGTAATGAATTGGAACAAACCTCTTGCGCATGATAGACTTCATCTCTGTCCAAGTCTCTACTGGTTCTTCTCCATTCCTCCTACGAGTTGTGATGTACTGATCCCACCAACTTAGAGCATAGTCATAGAACTCAGTGGCAGCAATCTGAATCTTCTTGTGGTTTGCGTACTGCTTACACTGAAAGACTAACTCAATCTTCTTCTCCCACTCAAGGTAGGCATCCGGATCAGCTTTGCCATGGAATGGGGGTATCTTGATCTTCAAACCAGCAAGCTCATCTCCCTGGTTCATCCTTCTTTCTTGGACACGCCTATGTCTTCTTTGGCTTTGTCTTGAGGATGAACTGAGGTGTTCATACTCATTGTCAGTCTCCTCATAACCAGCATGCTCTTGGCGAGTTGCATGAGGTCTCTCTTCTCTCCTAGTCTCTCGGTTTGGCAATTGACTAGTAGCTCTCCTGATGTCTTCTCTGAGCTCTCTCCGGATGTCATTGAGGTTGGTCCTCATCATCTCCGTCATGGTTACTACCATGTTCTGATTGAGTTGAGCCGACATAGCCTCCATGAGAAGCTTGTTCTTCCTGACGAGTGCAGCTTCTTCTTCAGACTCGGATCCCATACTTCCTGCACAAATGTAAACAATATAACCAGTAAAAAGTTTCTAGGTAACAAGACAAGCTAAAAGTAAAAAGGATAAAACAAACTAAAGCTTCTTCTGCAAGACAAAAGTAAAAAAGATAATTGGCTACAAGCAAAAAGGAGATTAGGGTTGCCGATTTCTAGCAAAAAGGAAATTCTTCAAATCTTGTCTAAACTTTTCTAAGCTTTTCTAGCACCCTAAACAACCTTAATCTACTCGTGTTCAAGGTGATTAACAAGATTAACAGATGAAAAAAGTGATCTAAGGAGGTAAAGACTTATGCGGCTAGGGTTTCTCTCTCTAGGGCTTCCGCAAAGCAAAAGGAAAATTTCAAAAACCTTGTCTAATCTCTTATGAAACTCGAGCAGCCCTAAACAGATTAGTTCTACTGCTTATTCAAGATGATAGAGATGAGACACGGATGAAACAAAAAGAACAAGAGAGAAAACGAGTACTTCCCAACCAAAGTTGCTCTGATACCACTTGATGCGTCCCTAGGATGTTCTTTGGTTGATGAGAATGGATAGATCCTTGCAAGAACGAATCAGAGACTCAAGTTCTTCAAGGTTGTGGATCGATTGGTGACACAAGAGGGATGATAAGATCTCTTGATACTCCTAGATGAATAACTCGGATATAACACACCAAGCAAACACCCTTAGGTTCCTGGATACTACACACCAGAAGAAACTCGACAACTTGTCTTAGAGAGAGAGCCGTCAAGGAGAAAGATAACTCATTGATTAAAGGATGGATGAGTACAATAGGGTTTAGATGTTAACCTGAAGTGATAAACCATCTCACTAAAGGTTAATGTGCAAAGCTTGGGCAAAACCCACTTAGAGACTGATCAAGGTCTAAGGAGGGTCCAGAAGCTTATTGAGAGCTAGAACAAGGTTCAGGAAGGGTTTACTATGAAGGAAGAAGGCTTGGGAGAAGTTTGGGTGCATTTGGGTCGATGTGCAAAAATAGGGCAGTCCGTACTGTACGGCCGTACGGACTGTACGGACCGTACGGACGGGCCGACCCGGGAAACTTAATATTTGACCATTTGAAGACATTTTAGGTTTGTGCAAAAACCGTGTCAAGTTGTACGGACCAAACCCTAAATCCGTACAAGGATTCGCCTTGCTTGGTCGTATAACCAACTCAAGAGAACAGTGGATGGAGGTGGATGATGATGGAGTGAAGGACGCCACAAACTTCAATGGACTGAAGCTTTATAAGTCAGTTGCTTGGCTGCTGCTTCTCACACACAATCAAGACTTGATTAGGGTTTCTTTGCAAAGGCAAAAGAAAACAAATACTTTACTTCATAAATCATGGGTACTAGTTAAAATGGACGTCTAGGAGCTTATATAATGCTCAGAGACTAGGTTCCTAACGTTCTAAAACAAAAAGAAAGGAAACAAATCTAAAACAAAGCAAGAAATCAAAATATGGCCGTTGGAGCCTTTAATGGGATTCTTTGGCTCCAAGTGAGGGAATTGTATCTTCTTGAATCTGAACGGTTTAAGTTGATAAGAGAGCTTTCTTGGGACCTTCTGGATGGCTTGGAATGTCTTTATGTCGTGCACAAGCTCAAGGAAAAAGAGCTGTTGGAGTTTTAATTGCCAAGACTCCAAATAAGGCATGTAGAGGTTAATGAGGATCCTCCTGATCCTATGATCTCTGGTGCATGGTAATATTATGGAATGGACTCCTGATTGGTTGGAATAGTCTTCTGGAAGTCTTGGTTTGATCAGAAAATCTTCTGGTCGGAATTGAGTGGCTGGTAGATGATCAAACCGAAAGATTGTCCAATCTTTCCATAAACTGCTCGGTTTGGTCGGTATTGGGAAAATGAGCATAACTCCTAATTTCCGTGACCAAATATTGTGATCTTGGGCTTCCGGGAAAGCTGAGAAATCCATCTTGAATCCTATGATGGGTTTTGGGTTAGGTCGCTTCTTCATTGGGCTTGGATCCTCTTCCAAAGTCGAGTACTCGCGGATGAATGGGCTGGGGAACCTCCGTTTTGTAAAATCCATAACTCCTGGGCCAGTGAATATTTTGGTCCGCATAAAAATGGGCTGGACTCATTCTTGAGTGTAGAATCCATTAAAATTGGCCTCGTGATTAAATCCTTCTGGTTTGCAAGATATGGCGTTTTGAGTGCACCTATGTCATGGTTGGCTTCTTTAGCTTGCTTCGGTTTCATGTTCTCTAGTGAATTTCTCTTGATTTCTTCCTCCAGGTTTGATTCTGATTTGATGTCCTCATCATACCCTCCCCCTTTAAGGAGTTTCGACCTCGAAACTATACAATCTGCACCAAGATAGAGCAAGTTAGGTTTCATTCTTCTTTGAGAGTCTAGAACCTTACCTTGATAAAATTTCTGTTTGGTGATGCATGGTGCATCTGGTGGCTCTTCTTTGAAAAGGTGTGAAAGGATCACGCCTCTGCTATGGTTATGGATAATGACTCTCATCTGGACTGGATGTTCCTTTAAGGTTTTGATGTCAACGTTTCTGGTCTTTCTTGGAGTTGATTCTCCAAGCAACAATAGATGATCCGGTGGGATCTCTTTGAAGCTTTCTTCTTTGCAACCTGCATTGATATTAACATTCTGGCCAAAAAACAAGTGCATTATATCTGTGTTTGGAAACTTATAAACATAATTTGAAAGTTCCAGACTTACTTGGATAGCTTCCACAAGTTGAAGAATGATTTTCTTCTTTAGAGAACTTGTTTTTGCTGGCTGCCTTCTTTGCAACTCTTGATATCGGTTTGGTTGTCCTTCTTCTTGTCTTATACCTGGATCAAAACTTTCTGGCAAAGACAAGTGCATGATGTCTGCTTTATAAAGTGATATGGACTTTTCATAATTAGAGAAATTTACCTTGCTTAGGCTGGCCTTGAATTGCCTTGGGTCAGCAATTATTTGTACTTGCCTAGCA
>CAJHQP010010633.1:0-17970 GCA_905132765.1 Moricandia arvensis
AGACGCAGAGAAGAATGAAAAGCTTTTCGTTTGTTCAAGGTACGGATGGTTTGGTTTCTCTTTCAAGATGTAAATGGGCCCTAAGAAGAATGTAAATGGGCTTAGAAATTTAAATTAGACTCACGACTTCAAGACGACAAAATCAAAAAATTCCACTAGTAAAAAAAGTATATGAATGAGGTGAATATGATATAAATATTGTAATGTGTTGTTGACCAAGATTTACTTGTATTTCGTCTCAAAATTAAACCATTCAGACTTTTATTATATTTCTATATAAAGAATTTATTATTTATGGAATAAGACACATTAATTTATCTTTTTCTCTTCTTTATTTATAAGCACAAAACTCTAGCATGTATTGATTTAGCTTAGTTTCAAAGAAAAAATTATTCTATTCTTTAGATGAGTTCATCTACAAAAAATAATTTCTCGTTTTATAATTATGTTTATATAATTTTTCTTAACTTGATCTATATCTATAATATTAATAACCTAAAGCTGAGACTCATTATATTTTTATAATCGTATGAGTCATTTTATGTTTTGTTTTGGGTTTTCTGCAAAAAAAAACCTCAATGTGGTTGTTTTTTTGCAATTTAAACTACCAAATCAAAAACATACAAGTCAAACCGCAATATAAACCACCCGTATATTCATGACGTGGCAGCCGTTTAATATTTAACAGAAATTAAAACCACGTCGTTTTGATACTAAGCATTCAAAAAATTAGTAAATTCAGTGGAGTTGAACCCGGCACCTTGACCAATTATAACAAGGTCAAAAACCAACTTGGCTATCAAATATATTTGCTTATTAGATAGCCAAAATCATATATACAAGGAAACACATATATTATGCACTAAACTAAAAGTTGAATCCGCAGGGATTCGAATATGGCACCATTACCAAACCTAACGAGCAAGCAAACCATCACACCAATAAGAAACATATTAGATACACGAAAATACATATCTATGTTACTTCTGCGATTCATAAAAATTTAAAGTGATTTCGAGCTTTGTTGCTGTGACTTGAAACAATCTGATATTAACTTCAAAAATTTTACACAAAAGTTTAACAAAGTCTTCCACATAAGTCTAACAAAATAAACACATATAAGTTATAAAATCTAACAAAGAAAAAAGCACACATCATAAAAAAATAGAAAAGTCATGGTTGAGATGACGAGACACTTTCTGAAAGTTTCTTCCTAAGCCTTCCAGGCCCTCGTTTTGGGAGTGCATATGAGAGGCTTGAGACATCATGCTCAAGCTGTGAGGTAGAGGCAAACCACTTTCTTCAGCGTTCAGGTGTGGCCTCTGGTGCATGAATAACTAGATCAACTGAAGAAGATGGAATTACTTCCTTTCGTGGCTTTCCCGGTTGATTCTTGGGGGGTTTCGGGACAGAATGATTTTTGTAATATGTCTTGTTCTGCCCTTTTTGGCCACAACTGCCACAGTGCTGGAAATGAAAGAAAAGAATATAAAAAGCATAAATAACAAGGGAAGAAAAACAAAGAACAAAACATGCATAACAAGAGAAGATACATACTATTTTTGTTCATCGCTTTGAAATCATTGGTGGTTCTCTAGGTTCACCTTTATCTCTCTTTCTCTTTTTACCTGGTGGTCTCCCTGGAGGTTTATTAAACGGAGGAGGATTGACCCTCACATTAGTTGTCACCTTCCACATGTTCATGCCATTGACGGGCTTTAGAGGATATGCATAACATATCATCAGTTTCTCAGAGGTGAACCAATCATATATAAGTGTTTTTGGATCTTGGTCAACATTTTTCTCTAAACTCAAAGCTGAAACAATGTGGCAGCAAGGAATGCCACTAATCTTGTACATCCTACAAGTACAAGATATGTCACCTCTCATATTCACCACAAACTTTTCATTGAAGTACCCAACTTCATAGTCTCCTAATCCACAACTCAAAGGACTGCAATTTTTTGCTAGTTCAATATGTTCTTCGAGTTTTGCGACTGATTTATAAGTGTAGTTTGCCCTACACTTATCAGCTTCAGCTCTTTTTTGTGGTTGCTCACCATTACTTTTCTTCTTATATCTTCAAGCAGTATCTTCAAGCAGCGACTGAAATCTTCTTCAGCTCTTCCATCTTCTTCTCAAAACGTGCTATGTAGTAAGCATCAGCAGCACCACAAAACAGATCTTCGAATACAACCCCAACATATTTCTTCTTCCAATTGGAGTACACATGTCGAGCACACATCTTATGCTCAACATATGGTAACAAATCTTGAACCGCTAATATAAGACCTTTTTGTTGGTCACTTGCTAGAGTTAAACCATTACCTAAACCTAGGTCTAGGTCCTCAACCAAATGCTCAAAAAACCATAAACAATTATCTTTATTTTCAACCTCGACAATGGCCCATGCGATAGGGAAAGTCTGTTCATTAGGATCTCTTCCACAAGCAACTAATAACATCCCATTCATTTTCCACTTTAGAAATGTACCATCAATGTGGATAATGTTCCTACAAGCACCCTTCCACCCATCCTTAAGCGCTTGAAAGCACACATAAAACCTATAGAATCTTGTCTGTCTCACCTCACATTCAACCGTAGATCTAGGATTTGTACTTTTCAACTCTTCCACATAGTCAAACAACCTTGAAAATGATTGGGCTTGCCCATCATCAAATTGCTGCAAGCATTTCAGCCTTGTCCTTTCACAAATTGTTTCTGACACATTAATGTTGCGCCTTTGAAGTTTTTGTTGCAACTGAATAGCTGAGATATTGGGATTAATTCTGAATTCCTCAATGTAAATATCTGCAATCCTACTATTCGTCAACAAAGACACTTTGCCTTGCCATGTGAAATTGTGTTCCTCTTGGTATGCTCTAACAACAACTCTAGTGCTACTGCTATTAATGGAACCTGAGATCCTCCACGGACATTTCTTTTCTGAACAAATTGCCACAACATGCTTACTATCAGACTTATCAAACTTGATATCTCTTCCTCACAACATATTTCGTTATAGCAGTTTTGAAAGCTGTTATGTTTGAAAATTGTTGTCCCAACATGAATATTGTCGGATTATCATCAACTATCAAATCACCACCTTCACTATCACTAACACCAAAAGGATCATCATTCTCTATCACACCACCTCTCTCATCAGTCTCAGAATCACTATCAGAAGAGTCATTTACCTTATCATCCTCATTAGCACTATCATTCCCGATATCATCTTCATCCTCAGCATCATTCAACGAGCCTCTCAAATTACGATGCCTACCCATATAAGGATTATCTTCTCTGACGATAAAAAACATCATTGCTCCAGACCCAATTGAATTGTGAACCACTTTGTTCATTATCACATCGTCGGTTATGTCTTCTTTCTTCTCAGGAGTTTCAGATGGAAACCATGATACTAGGTTCATGTTGTCTTCATAGCCTATGTATTCCACAAGTGTAAGAACCGATTGCAAGGTAAAACCATCAGCTACTCTTCTACCGCCTTCATGAACTTTGCCGCCATGATATTCGTCTTTGCTACTCCAATATCCACCACAACGTATATATAGGTCAAAACTGTTAGAAAATCATTTACTAGTGAGAAATCAAAGAAATCTATCAATCAATTCAAAAAAAAATTATTAAAGAAGAACTTTGGTTACTAACCTCAACGTCATGGCCCCTTCTTCTGCTCAATTCTCTTAAAATAGAGCACAAAACTAATGAAATCGCCTTAAATCATCATGTATCTCATAATCAATTAAAAATTTGAAGGTTGAGTTGAAAGCCCCAATTTCCCCACTCTAAGATCCCTAATTCGCGATATGCAGCAACTGAAAAGTTGCTTATTTTCGTTTAAAATCAACTTTAAAATGGAGAAAATGCAGTTTTAATCGACATAATATATATATATGATTTCGTATACTTAATAAACGAGTGTTGTTCACTAGCGTAATGGTTTGCTCCCTTGTAATGTTTGGCAATGGTGCAAGGTTCGAATCCCTATGGATTCCACTTATAGTTTTGTGCCTAATATCTGTGTTTCGCTATGTATATATATATGCTTTCGTATATACAATTATCGAATAAATCTCATAGATGAGTTGGTTTTCTAGCTCGTTATAATTGGTCAAGGTGCAGGGTCAAACACCCACCGAGTTTAATAATTTTTTGAATGCTTAGTATCAAAACGACGTAGTTTTAATTTCTATTAAATATTAAACGGCTGCCACGTCATCAATATACGGGTGGTTAATATTGCGGTTTGACTGAGACTTTGAGAGTTGACTTGTAGGTTTTGATTTGGTGGTTTAAATTGCAAAAGCCAACCACATTAAGGTTTTTTTTTTGCAGAAAACTCTTTTGTTTTACATGTTATTAAGTTTTGCTTAACACACGTTAGAATAGAGTTTTTTTGCAGAAAACTCTTTTGTTTTACATGTTATTAAGTTTTGCTTAACACACGTTAGAATAGATGTTTCATTCGCCATCATTACTCATTGCTTATAAAGTTGGGACTTTAGTAAGCTTTGTTCATTTAGTGGTCTATTATTTAATCTTTGATTCATTTAGCATGTACTTGGTTAATTAGTGAGTTTCATCGTAAAGTAATATGTTAGCATGCCCCGATTATTTAGTTTAATGGTCATTATATGGCTGCATATTGTTTAATGTATAAAAAATATTGTTCAATTTATTACCTATGAATGTTTAAGCTATGTTTAACGTACGGAGCATATTGTAGTTTTTATCACTTCAGTGAAATCATGTTTGATGCTTATAAACTAAACTTAATCTCGTGATATTTGATAAGTATACTCTTGTGATTTTATTTTTACTCAACATCATCATTTTTTTCAGAAATTTTAAATCATTACTCCATTGCTTAACATGCTCTATATAATAAATTTTATGAATAATTACAATGCATTCATAGATTAATTGCATGAAAAAAGCTGTTTGTTGATTTTCTTAGGTTCACATGGTCAAACTTTATGTCAGTGTTTGATAATACAAAAATAAGAACCAATTTGAATTATTATGAAGATAACTCAACTTGTTCACATGGTCTATGTTATATAATTAACGTTTTGAGTTCTCCTTATGCTTAACGTTTGAATGCTTTTTATAGTAGCTATATATACGCATGGGTTAAGTAGTTTTTTAGATGGATTATTACTATTTAACAATGACATGGTCTATGTTTAAATATATATTAATGTTTACTAACACAATAGTCTTATTTTATGAGCATATTTTAAGTATTTCAGGAGTATATATTTTCGAAAAGAGAAAATATTATATGAGACTATAACCAGTTGAGAAATATGAAAGATTGGATCTCCAATCTCTGTTGCATCTTCTTATCCAGATAAGTATTTTATTTTTTATGCTTTATATACAAAGTTAATTAAATTTTAATTAGGTAAAATAATTTATATGAAAATAATACATGTGATATCAGATTTTTTAGTAAATTTATTGAATGGGTAAGAACCTTGTTAAATAGAATGAAAATAAAAAACTATTACAAATGATGATTATTATACGAGTATCACTTATTTTGACATGATAAGATACTCATAATAATTTATTTGTTAATAGACTACAATTTGATATTAATATATTATATTTTGTTACCATTATTTTATGAGGTTTTTGAATTCAAGGTTTGACCATAAAAATCTATAAATTTTGAGAACAATCTAAAAAAGGAATGATTACTAGAATGTGATTACCTACAAGTTCATTATGAATTTTACATTTAAAAAATTAGAAGACCTGAAGTATGTTAGTAATTTCAACTATAATGAAGTTAAATTAAAAAGTAAAATCTTCTTGATGAGTATATCAATGGTGCAAAGATATTAGATGATAAACATTTTCACACAAGTAATGTTTACAATACTATAAAAGGAGATTGAAGAAGTTTTATGAATTATTTTTCTCGTTGAGACTAAAAGAAATGAGTTATTGATGAAAGATTATGAATCATGTCTTATTTGTTATGCTACATTCTCCTGAGAGAATGTGATAATCTATAATGAAAATGAAATAAAAGTAATTGGAAATGTGAATGTGGAAATGTATAAAGTCAAGCAAGACAAAAAAATATATTATTGGAACTCATACTCTCACTTGAAGTTGAAAAAATAAAAATGGCAATAAAGAAGAGATATAATTCTATCATCAAAAGATGAAAGAAAATTACTATGAGTACAATACAAGCTAGTATAAAGCTTATTTTCAAAAATAAGATATATATATATATATATATATATATATATATATATATATATAAATGCTCTAGAAGTATACATAATATTACTGCACACAAGAATACAATTTAAAATTCTTAATGTATTATATTTTCATAAGTCTCAAAATTTATAAGGATCGAACGAAAAAAATACATAACCAAAATAGGGTATGTTATTGATTCTAAAATGAGATACAGCTGAGATTAATAAACTTGTTGTGTTATCATCTCGAGGGGGAAGATTTAAAGAATTTCACATTTTATAATAAGTGAAACATCTAGAAGATTATGGTTACACTAAACTGAGATTGATAAATCTCTCTTAAAGTAAGTCAATGGAATGTTGAGAAAAATAATTGTGAGACATAAGGAAAGGAAATGTTATATTCATTTCAATTACAAGTACTTTTAAGGCTCTACAAGTATTTTAGAGAAAATATCTACACCCTCTTATAAATTGTGTTACACAAATATTAATGTAGTGTAGATAAGTATATAGTAAACTAGAAGTTTATCAAATATGGCATGAACCATTTAGATTATTTGGTTCATTAATGATGTGAAAAGATGCTTAAAGATTTATGTATATAATCACTGAAAAGCCAGGAGATTTTTCTGAAGGATTTGACATATTTTACTTGCTCACAAGATAAACTGGTAATATAGTTTCACCAGCTAATAGAAGTTATTGACATGAATAAATGAATGTTAGTGGATTAATCACCCACTATGCATCTTTATAATATTGGTGAATTCACTTCTTAAGTCTTTGATGATTAGCAAATTCACTGGGAAAAGTGCTAAAAATTTTGACCAACATTAATTCGCATGAAGCCAACAAGTAATCACTAGTTCTCGTGTCATTGGAATTAGGTCAGAAACCAACCATTTTTTCATCTAAGAATTTTGAATATGCAATATACATTTAGTTGCTCCACCACAAATCTTTATGATGGGATTACAAATAAGGTTAAAAATATATGTTGGATGTGAATCTCCATTAGTACTTAAGAATCTAAAAGCTATACATGAACTATTTAATTACGACTTTATTTTTAGACTGAAATGCAAAATGAACCAGTCTTTCCAACATAAAGAGAAGAAAACAAAACAGTTGGAATGAATTTTCTATGATTCTCAGACAAAACAGAATGTGAAATAGAAATCTAAAAGATAATTCAATTACAGAGCTGAGTAAAGTAGTTGCCAGAAATTTGCTGACCCAGATAAATAAAGTAATCAAATCACATATACCAGATGTACATGCTCCAATAAGAATTGATGTTCCAGAAGAACAATATCAAATTGCGAGTCATGCCTGAAGTGTAGTAGACATGTTGGTTCCAAAGATAAAAACCTAGTAAATGAAAAAGAGCATAGATTAATATTGGTCAAGAGGAAATATAATTTTTTGAATGATCTCCAGAAGATATGTTAGAACATGACATAAAGAGTTTAGGTACCTGAGACAATGAAGATATCTCAATAAGTTATGTCATGTACGAAATAATAAGGAACCGATAAGCAAATCGATGTCGATGATATTTATGCATGAAAAGTAGCAGTTGATATGATAAATGAGAAAGAAGATAAGTGCAACTACTTTCAAGTTCTTATTAGCGTGAAAATAAAGAAAGAAATTGAATTACACCACCCATTGGAAGATGATAATTCTTAAAAGATAGAATCCATGAAGGATTGATATCAAAATCATGTTCCCAAAAACTCTAGCTATTCGATCAAATTTAAGCAAATTCATTTTCATGGGATATATAAAATGCTTGTATATGTTTGGTCCTGAGTACCATACTTAAAGTGTTAATTGAAAAAGTTACTGATTTTTGGTGATTGAAAGATATGATTTCATATGACAATAAAGAAATTCATAGCATTTTCTTTTATAAATAGAGCATGAATAACTTTTGCGTATAAGACAAATGATTAGACGAGTGTATGTAATATATTTGGCTTAACGTCCAAATAGACCAAGAAACCGTTGTCTATATCAAAGGAAAAATATGGACCACAAGTTTAAAGACCCTATATATTATAATAAAAATCAAAATAGTTTATTCTACTAAGCTCAATTTCTTAAAGAGGCATATTTGACTCGAATGCATATCCTCAAGATATTGCTTCCAGGGGAAGAAATATGATAATGTGTGTGGTTGTACTCTTTTTTCTTATCATGGTTTTTATCCCACTAAGTTTTTCCATGACAAAGTTTTAACGAAACAACAAAGAAGACACAAAGGATAGACACCAAAAGGGAATGTTATAATTTCAAAGATGAAACTCTATCACCATTCTAAATCTTTTGAGATCCTGAGTCTTAGAAAGAATCAACATGAACCATACACTCATGCACTACAGAAGAATAAGGATGTTTGTGTCCTACAAAGTTTGCTGCTCAAGTGACAAATTCGCTTACTTATTCACCAAGGCGCTAATCACTGTTACTTTCAAGAAGTTAGTTCATCTTATCGGACTACATTGTCTCAAATATCTCAACGTATATACACATGAGGGGAAGTCATTGCGAGTTTCATTCTTTCTCTTAACCATGGTTGTTCCCATTGGATTTTCCTAGATAACATCTTACACTCATAATATATATCAATGGGAAGTGTTATAAATTTTGTTTACATTTATAGAAAAAAAATTCACCAAGATTTACTTGTACTTGGTATCCAAGTTAAACCCTCCATTGTATCCATATATAAGGAAATCATTATTCTCAGAATAATACACACCAATTGTTCTTTTCTATTTTTTTACTTATAACAGAATGGACAATAACGATTACAGGCAATTTTGGGGATTTTTCCCGATATAGTTATCATGGATAACGCAGTGCATTACCTAGGTTAAATATAAAATTTTGATAAATAGTCATATGAAAGGACATATCGTCCTTAGGAGAGGATTACGTCAAGGGAATCATTTATCTTCTTAGTTGTTTATCCTTTGTACGAAAGTGTTAATTGCAAATATTAAAAAGCACAAAGGGACAAAAAGTTGACAGGTCTAATAATAGCATAAGGAAGTCAAGCAATATCACAACTACTTTTTATAGATGATAGCTTGATCTTCTGCAAAACAAAGAAAGCAGAATGTGAGATCATATTAAAGATTTTAGGAGAATGTGAAAAAGCATATAGCCAGCAAATTAACTTCTCTAATATTTATACAATTTGGGCACAAAGACTCTAAGGCAATACGTGATGAATTGAAAGATTTTGGAAATCATAACGATAGGAGGGATGGACAAAAAACTAGGCATACCAGAAAGTTTGGGTGTATCAAGTAAAATCGATTAACGAATTCTCCAAGAACTCTAAAGAAAATCCTACCTCATAAAAGACTCTCGGCTTAGAGCCGTTTCTCTCACATCGGCGCCCTAAATGACACCACACTTGTCAAAGACATTTGTCACGATGCCCCGCGTGAGATTAAGCATGTGTCTATTTTTAACAGAAAGTCGGGCTAGCCCCGCAAACATTTGAGAGATACAGAAACTACCAAGCATCGTCCTAAAATTCAAGTGGGTACAAGATAAGCTGAGATTGTTCACACCTAAAACCAATTTTGATACAGGATAAGCCGAATCTAGTTTTCACCTATATTCCGCCCAAAAGTAAGCCAAAATTTCTTGCATCTAACGTTTTTCGTAAAAACAAGTAAACAAAAATCTTGGCACAAAAAATCCAATAACTAAAAATATAAAAATATTAAATCAAAAAATATTTTAAAAAGGTGAAAACCTCCTTAGGTATTTTGTTCGGATAAAATCCCTCCCAGACACCACAAAGCAATTACAACAGATAATCCTCACATGCCATCACCAGTAGTAGAAGCAATAACCGAACCTCCAACCAACATCAAATCCTCTGTAGTAAGATTAACCTTAAGTCTTTCTCTGGATCGAGCGTTGTCACATCCATGTCATCAAGTTCGGCCTTAAAGTCTGCCAAATATTTCTCCCACTTAGCATGCTCTTCCTTCAGCACAGAGAAACCAATTTTCTTAAGGGTCTTAATAAAACCAAGACAATTGGTCACCGCCGAGACCACCACGACGTTCTCTTGAACAAAATAAAGGTCAAAAATAGACTTCCCAATAATCTTGAGACGATCGGAAAACTTCATCTCAACAGCATGACAGGTAAATAACTCGACTATCCAAACGTCCTCCAACTTTGAGGCATTCAAGCCATGAATCTCAATATATCGATCCACCACCGACTTCTCCAGACGAGCCGCTATCTCGTGAACCTTTCCAAGGGAACTATCGATATACTTTTGGAGAGTATCTCACGAAGATCAGCAGCCACTTTTAACTGAAAAATAGAACCATTAGTCTCCTCCATTGCAAAAAGGAGCGAAGATTCCAACTTCTCGAGCACTCAAATCCTTTCTTTCAAAGTTACAAGGTCATCACCCAGTACAGCTAATCGTTATGAGGCCTCCGCGCTCTTAAGCCGTTCGACCTCCATGGCATGATAACTCGAAGAAGCCTTTCCTTCAGCCTTAACAACCACCTCACAAGAAAGCTGAACACGCCGCCTACAATCAAGCATAATATGATTCATCTGACTCATACCCTACACCAAAAACATATAACGTTATCAGACTCAAGAAAAAAAGAGGCCATAAGAACAGAAAAACATACCAAGGAATTTAACTGGCTAATGCCTTAATAAACATCGGAAAACATCCCTCCTTCCGGGAGAACGGGATCACCGGCTAGGCCGAAGTTTTGGCAAAGCCTAACACAAGATCGAGCGTCTTCATGTAAAAGGAACATGAGCAGGAGCATCAAAACATATAATGTACTCCCCGACGTGATGCTGAGCTGGGTCAGTATCCTCCAATCTTCCTCGAGAAAAACAAACCCATCGTCACCACCCCCGTAAAATGGGAGAACCTTCCTTTACAAGAATAAAATCAAGAGCAGCCCAGTTCTGCAAATCATCTCTTTCTAATCTTATTATACCAACCTCAAGATCAGATTCATGATTGGCTTCGACGCCGGGAATCTCAACCACACCACCCCGGGCGTCATTCGACTTCCTGATCCTCCTTTCCCTCTTCCTGGCCCTAGCAGAATTTTTACCATTAGAACGCGTTGTAAATCGACGACGATTCAACACATCACGAGCAGGAATTAAAAGAAAAAGAAGTCAGCAGAAATAGCTGAAACTCACAGAAACCAATGTTATACACATGATCATCGAGGAAACAAGATCAAGTAAAAATACTACACATACCAGAAATAACGCTAAGAGGAGCCTCTATATGAGTTGGCGTATTGACTACCAAGAAAGTTCAGGAGACCAATAAACTCATGCGCCTTCAACTTCTCAGGACGGACTAGCCAAAAGGGAAATATTTAATAAACATAAGCAAAAGAACAAAATACAAGGAAGCATACGACGCAACTAACCAAACGTTCCATTCCCCCCCCCCCCCTCCCCTTACAATGACCACAAGGTCAGCAGGCACCGAGGCCGTGTCAACCCTCACAAAAAAATATTTTCTCTCCCAATCCATCACTTTTATGGGAGGAGCAGCGACAATCTAAGGACTGCCAGACACATAGTACATCCCGACTTTCTTTGATACAACCTTAAAAGATGTCATAGCTTCAAGGAATTGCGGGCTCTTAGTTTGATTGAGTTCAACAACCAAAACATGAAGACCAACCACTAACCGGATACCACTAACAACAATCTGGGAGATTGCGATGTCACGTCTCTGACCGTAGAGCAACAAGAGGAAAGGAAGGGGAAACGACCTATGACATTCATTCATAAAGTATTCTTACATAGTTGAATATCTCGGAGGAGCAGAGTACAATCTATCAGAAGAAAGGGGCAAGCGAAAATCCACCGAAGAAGGAATCCCTAACACACTCCTCAACTTAGCAATGGATTTTCTCCGAACTCGAAGATTCCAAGGTATAAAACACTGAACCAGACGAAGGCCCTGGGTTTTTGGCCAGATTCACATGGAAAACTTCACCATCAGAATCAACGCCAGGATTCAATTCAGAGGATCTGATTACCTTGGATCTCTTAAGCCGAGCAAGAGGCAAATCATCATCCGATGAAGAAACATGTGACACCATGCATCTACATGGGAACAACATGAACAAAGTCGGTAGAAGCTTCGTTACGAGCACACGCCATAGATGTCAACTAAGGAATAAAAACACATGAGAATAACAAGAAAAACATAAAGTAAGCAACAATGGCAAATCCAAATAAAAGAAAGATAATTAAAAAAAGGTCTTAAGCCTAAAATCCTATGAAAATCATTACATCAAAAACGATTCGTACTTTCAGGAAAGTATTGTTCCAAGCGTCAAGCAAATCCGTGATAAATATATTGAAACAGAATATCAAACTGGTTTGGTACGCAAAATACCAATGGTCTCAAGCATGTCATATAGGTCATGTCATATAGGTCGCATTCAATACCCAACTCATACAACGACCTTAGACAAATCAGACTCCGGGGGGCTATTGTTGGAGCTGGGTTTCACCTCGCTACATACCAGGTCCTAGATCTTAACCCAAATGTAATAAAGCCTACAATCAATCATCGTCAAGGCCCATGAATGAAACAATGGCCCATGAAAGTTATAGCCCACCCAGGCTATACAAGTCGAATACAACAAAGTTGGTAAGTCAAACCGAAACACGAGGAGGTCAAAGAAATTAAAGACCATCGTAGACACTTGATCCATGCAGAAGATCAAGCCACCGTTACAATTCGTCGAAAGATCTATAAAAGACAAATGATGTTCCAATAGTATGCTATTTTCTACTCTAAAATAGAGTAAAAAGTAGGTTTATTCTATATATATAGAGTAACGTGTTTATTTTTTGTTTATCACTTTATTTTTCACTTTAAAACAGTGTATCCTTGAAACAACAACCAACTGTATTATAAAGTCACTCTATTTTAGAGAAAAATATAGAGTAAACCATCAGCTAGGTAGCACCGAAACTTCATCACACGTCTGCTTCCCGCTTAGGAACCGAAATCGGAATAGGAAGCTTGTGGAAGCTCTCCGAATTTTGTTTCCAATACGCTTCCAAAAATACATTCTTAAAAACACATTAGAAGCTTTCACTTCCGTTTAGGAATCACGCTTCCATTTTAAAAATTCAGTATCATGAATAATAAAATAAAATAAGATAAAAAGATGTTTTATTTTATATAAAATCCAAAATTAATAGTATTGAGATAGAGAAAATACGAGATATCAAAATATCAAAACTAATAATTATCTTTGTACATAATATTTCCATAAGAGATCTTACATAGATATTCAAATATATTGTGATAGATATTTTTGAACTATTAAAAATAATTAACTTGATAATGTTTTTTATAAGCTCCAGTTGTTATATTTTTATAATTAAAATATAAATTCAAATAAATAGATTAAAAATTATTAAAAATGAATAAGTATTTTTAATTTGAATGATATATTTTAGACATAATTTTTATAAAATCACTTTATGTTATATTATATATATACGCTTCTCGCTTCCTAATTTATCAAAAAAATTCGCTTCTAAGCTTCCATATGATTCCACTTTCGCATACCCGCTTCTGATTCCATGTAACGTAGACCTAGGCCTAGGCAAAATAACCGAACCCGGAGCCAAACTGAAACCCTCAAATACCCGAATGGTTTCTATATTTCTATATCCAAAATAATTGAACCGAACCGAGAACCAAACGGATACCCAAATATATAAAATATTAATTATGTATACATGTAACATACCTCAATATGTATTTATAACTTAAAAATCTATTAAAAGCATTCAGAAATAGTTGAAGAAAACTAAATTATTATAAAGTACCCGAACTATCCAAAAAATATTTGAAAGTATCGAGATATTTTTATCCTAAATATCCAAAGTAATCTGAAATATCCAAGATATTTATTTGAATTATCTTAATTATTCAATATTTTACCCAAAATATTCGATATTTAACTCGAACTAACCGAATCGGAACCAAATGAACTCCGAATTTTTCTGGGTATATCCTTGTTCTTAGTTTTACTATTTGAACCAAACCGAACCCGAAACTATATGAACCAAACCGACCGAAAATAGATCAAATAATAATTGTACCCAAACTACCCGAAACCCGAAATATCCGAATCAAACAGATATCCGAAATTCCCAGACTCGCCAAACTGATACCCGATATTCCCATACTTACGTCTAAAGCACTACTAACAATATAATTTGGTATGGAAAAGATAAGAAAAAAAGAAATGCTTTAAAAAGTTTTAAAAAAGTGTGACATAACCAAATTGGAAAGTAAAAGGATGCCTCAGTGCTGCAACCTCTTTTATCACTCATCTCCGACGACGTCACCTCTTCCATTTCACCTCGCCGGGAAAACATTCCGATTCTAACCTCCCGGAATATTCCCCCTTCGCAATGGAAAATGGCGTCAAGGTCGAGGAGAAAGTGGAAGAAGCTCACCGCCTTCTTCCTCCCCAGTCTCTTCCCTCGAATTCCGACGACGAAGAATCCGAATCCGAGGCCGCCTTCGAATCCAGAGATAAGATCGTGATCGTCGATTTCGAATCCGCCGACGATCCTGCCGGAGACGCACCTCCTTTCTCGTGGCGGAAGCTATGGTTGTTCACAGGTCCAGGTTTCCTTATGAGCATAGCGTTCTTAGATCCAGGGAATCTAGAAGGAGATCTGCAAGCTGGTGGCCATCGCTGGCTATTCTCTGCTTTGGCTCTTAATGTGGGCCACCGCCATGGGGTTACTGATCCAGATGCTCTCCGCTAGAGTCGGTGTCGCCACCGGTCGACACCTGGCTGAGCTCTGCCGCGACGAGTATCCCACTTGGGCAAGGTATGTGCTTTGGTCTATGGCGGAGATTGCTCTCATCGGAGCTGATATTCAAGAGGTTATTGGTAGTGCGATTGCGATTCAGATTCTTAGCCGTGGCGTCTTGCCGCTTTGGGCTGGTGTTGTCATTACGGCGTCGGATTGGTGAGTCTTTGAATCTTTAGCTTCTTGAAAACTTGGCTAAGATGATGTGAATCAGTACAATTACTTGGTTTAAAGATCTATGATTCAATTTAGAATCAAGAAGAATTGCTTTTTGGCTTTTGTTTTTTTTTCGTGAAAACTTGGGGCTAATGAAATGTATGCAAACAGTTTTTTATTTTGTTTCTAGAGAATTATGGTGTGAGGAAGTTAGAAGCTGTGTTTGCAGTTTTGATTGCAACTATGGGTTTGTCTTTTGCTTGGATGTTTGGTGAAACCAAGCCTAGTGGAAAAGAACTTATGATAGGTAACAAAACAAACATCATTTACTTCTCTCTGAAGTTAGCTTTGATTGCTAAAAGGATCAGATCTTTGTAGGTATTTTACTTCCAAGACTTAGCTCAAAGACAATTAGGCAAGCAGTAGGTGTTGTTGGCTGTGTCATAATGCCTCACAACGTGTTTTTGCATTCGGCTCTTGTACAGTCGAGGAAAATTGATCCAAAGAGGAAATCAAGGGTTCAAGAGGCGCTCAACTACTATTTGATCGAGTCTTCCTGTTGCCCTTTTCATCTCTTTCATGATTAACTTGTTTGTGACTACTGTCTTTGCAAAAGGGTTTTACGGAACGGAGAAAGCTAATAACATTGGCTTAGTTAATGCTGGTCAGTATCTTCAAGAGAAGTTTGGAGGCGGGCTTCTCCCGATTCTTTATATCTGGGGAATCGGGTTGTTAGCAGCTGGACAAAGCAGTACGATAACTGGTACATATGCTGGACAGTTTATAATGGGAGGGTTTCTGAACCTCCGGCTTAAGAAATGGATGAGGGCAGTGATAACAAGAAGCTGTGCTATTGTGCCGACCATGATTGTAGCAATCGTGTTCAACACTTCGGAAGCTTCCTTGGATGTTTTGAATGAATGCTTAATGTGCTTCAGTCTGTACAGATTCCTTTTGCTCTTCTCCCTCTTCTAACGTTGGTATCCAAAGAAGAAGTTATGGGAGACTTCAAGATTGGCCCTGTTCTCCAGGTTAATTTCACCTTCTTTTACTATAAAAGCTCTGAGTTTTCACTTGGTATGAGCCTCCATAGGATGCAAATATGTGAATTAGTTTATGCCTTATGTCATAAAAAGGGATGTGAATTGATTGGAGTTATTGACTTATCTTGCAGAGAATAGCATGGACTGTGGCTGCACTTGTAATGATCATCAATGGGTATCTTCTGTTGGATTTCTTTGTATCAGAAGTTAACGGGTTCATGTTTGGAGTTACGGTCTGCGTCTGGACAACCGCTTATGTTGCCTTTATAGTCTACCTCATTTCACATAGCAACTTTCTTTCTTCTCCTTGGTCGTCCTCCTCCATAGAACTTCCAAAAGAGTGACAGTCTCTGATAGTTAGCTGCACAAACATAACCGCTCTTTGGCCATTTGTTACATTTTGAAGATACGGTAAACAAAACTTCATCCTCTATACATATTCGAAACGCCAAAGTGGCGATAGCATAGCTTTTGCGAATGTGACAACACAACCCTCTTTGTTGTACCTTTTTGTTTTTGTTTTTGTTTAAAGAGGATGTAGTGGCAAGTAAAGTAATAAAAGAAGCTTTTACATTGATAACATCACAGAAAAAAGCAGAAACAAATCAATCAAAGCTCATAGCCATTGAAATGAATGGCCAAGCAAAATGAAAATTTCTAATGTTAAAAAAAAATCTTCAATACTAAGCTGGCAACTCTAATGACATATACAAACAGATAAAGCTTCAAGCTCCTTTAAGCCTTTTCTCTGATGGTAACATCTTCAAAGAAAGCAAGAGGCAGCTCAGGTGAAACAGGCATGGTCGCAACGCACTTGAACTGTAGTATTAAGAGAATCAAATATTAACCATCTAGAAATGTTGTTGTAACATACTATTATAGCACTGTAACGCTGAATTTTTACCTTATGCTGCTTGTATTTGTTTCTAACAGCTTCTAGACTGTTCCCTCGTCTGCTTAGATACAAGTCATGTATGATTCCGACAGGTTGTTGCAGATCAGATGCCTTGTACTTTGTGTAGTCTTCCAACATTTTGTTCTGTGTAAGATCAACAAAACAGATTTTAGACTGGAATTCAACAACTTTTATGTAAAATAAACAGTCATGGCTCTTCTAATAGCTTACCCAAGGATGTTGTTTTGGACGGATGATGAATCGAGCGAGAAAGACAGCGGATGCAGCCAACATAGATGGCAAAAACTTCACACAACTATAATCCAACAGACTCAATTCTGAGAGATAGCAACAGAGGAACTCTATCTGCAATAGTGACTCCTGCACAGAAGGTAACCAAGAGTTAACAATTACATAAGATGCAAACTCCACAGTTCAAAATCTATACAAAGCAGTTGAGCTTACATTGAAATCTTCTTGTGCAACCCTTGTGAACCGTCTGTACAAACCCAACATGAAAAGGGCACCACAATCAGCAAAGAACCATACAATCATAAGTATACAAACCCCAAACAGTTTCATCACAATCTTACCTTAAGAATGTTTTGATGGTTGGGCATCCTAATTCAAACTGAAGAGCAAGAAGTATATCTGCCTCCATGGACACCACATCTTGTCTAGTAAACGTAATTATCAGTGATGTACACAAAATCTTCCACTTTAGGAG